>PVHP010023797.1:0-27037 GCA_004024765.1 Zapus hudsonius | reverse complement strand
AGACACATTTTAATTAAGATGCCTAACACAGAAAGCAAAGAGAAAATACTCAAAGCTGCAAGAGAAAAGCAAACCATAACTTATAAAGGAAAATCCATCAGACTTACCTCAGACTTCTCATTAGAAACCATGAAAGCCAGAAGGGCTTGGAATAATGCTTTTCAGGGCCTAAAGAAGTATGGCTTTCAACCTAGACTACAGTACCCAGCAAAGTTATCCCTCCTGATAGATGGAGAAGTAAAAATGTTTCATGAAGTAAACCAGCTCTACGACTATTTGAAAACAAAGCCAAAATTTCAGAAGATCCTACAACAGATATCCCACAAAGAAGAAATAAGAAATCTACCTCAGAAAAGTACCAGAGATCAGGCACGACAATCACAGTCAGTGTGCTAATAACAGCAGCAAAGAAAACAGCCCCCATTAACCCTTCAACATGGAAGGGCTTAAAGCAAACCTCACAGTTATATCACTGAATATAAGTGGACTCAACTCTCCTATAAAAAGGAACAGACTTGCAGGGTGGATCAGAAAAATGGACCCTTCCATCTGCTGCCTTCAGGAAATGCACTTTACCTCTAAAGACAGCAATCTTCTTAGAGTAAAAGGTTGTAAAACATTTTATCAGGCATGTGGAAGTAAAAAGCAAGCAGGTGTGAATACATTAATCTCTGACAAAATAGACTTTACACCAAAATCAATTAAAAAGGATAATATTGGTCACCTCTTACTCATCAAAGGAATGATCCGACAGGAAGATATCACCATCATTAACATATATGCACCAAATTTGGGTGCAACACAGTTCAAAAAGGAAAACCTACTCAAAAATAAAGCAGAAATAGACTCTAATTCCATCATAGTAGGAGACTATAATACACCTCTATCAGCTCTAGACAGATCAACCAAACAGAAGATCAGCAGGGACATAATGGAGCTCAATAACACCGTTAACCAGCTGGGCATAACAGATATTTACAGAACGTTCTACCCCAAAGACACAGAATATACATTCTTCTCAGCAGTTCATGGGACTTTTTCTAAAATTGATCACATCTTATGTCACAAATCTTCCCTAAACAAATTCAGGAAGATTGATGTAGTTCCTTGCATCATATCAGGACATAGTGCGTTAAATGTAGAAGTTAACAATGGAACAGGATCCAGAAAACACAAAGTACTGGCGCCTGAAAAATGTGCTCCTAAAAAATGATTGGGTCATCCAAGAAATAAAATAGGAAATCCAAATTTCCTAGTAATAAATGATGACAATAACACATCATATCAGAATTTATGGGACACAATGAAAGCAATCATGAGGGGAAAGTTCATCACGGTAAATGCCTTCATATGAAAGACAGAGAGGTCTCAAATCAATCGACTAACCACCCATCTAAGATCATTGGAACAGATGGAAAAAGCTAAGCCAAGGAGCGCAAGATGAAAGGAAATAATTAAAATCAGAGCTGAGAATAATGAATTGGAAATAAAGAAAACAATTAAAAAATAGATGAATCAAAGAGTTGGTTCTTTGAAAAAGTTAATAAGATTGACAAACCCCTGGCCAATCTAATCTAATGAAGAAATGCAAAAGCCCAAATCAACAAAATCAGATAGGACAATGGTGAAATCACAACAGAACTGGAGACAATGGAAGAATCATCAGGTCAAACTTCAAAAAACTCTACTCCAAAAAATTAGAGAACCTGAAAGAAATGGATAAGTTTTTGGACACCTCCCAACTGCCAAAGATCAACCCAGAGCAGATAAAAGCATTAAGTAAACCTGTCACATCCACAGAGATTGAAGATCAAAAACCTTCCCAAAAGGAAAAGCCCAGGACCAGATGGTTTCTCAGATGAATTCTACCAAGCCTTCATCACAGAGCTGAAAACACTCTTTCTGAAGTTTGTTAGAAGCATAGAAAAAGAGGGAAGACTTCCAAACACCTTCTATGAAGCTACCATTGCCCTAATTCCCAAACCAGGCAAGGATGCAACAAGAAAAGAGAACTACAGACCCATATCTCTGATGAACTTAGATGCAAAAATCCTGAACAAAGTTCTAGCAAACCGGATACGATGCTACATCAAAAATATTATCCACCTGGACCAAGTTGGCTTTATCCCAGAGATGCAGGGATGGTTCAACATACGCAACTCAATAAATGTGATACATCACATTAATCGGCTGAACCACAAAAACCACATGGTTATCTCAATAGATGCGGAGAAGGCCTTTGACAAAATTCAACACCACTTCATGTTCAAAGCTCTGGAAAGAATAGGCATAGATGGCCTATACCTCAATTTAATAAAGACAATTTATAAAACTCCTAAAGCACAAATCATTCTCAATGGGAACGACTCAAGGAGTTCCCACTCAATTCAGGAACAAGACAGGGGTGTGCACTCTCACCACTGCTCTTTAACATAGTGCTTGAAGTTCTAGCCCAAGCGATAAGATAGGAGAAGGGCATAAAAGTGATACAAATCAGAAAGGAAGAAATTAAACTATCCGTCTTTGCAGATGACATGATCTTTATATATATATATCAGACCCAAAGAATAATATCAGTAACCTCTTGACGGTGATTAATCCCTTCAGCAATGTGGCAGGATACAAAATTAACACACAAAAATCAGTAGCCTTTCTATATGCAGAAGACAAGCAGACAGAAAAAGACATCAGAAAGACTGTCCCATTTTCTTTTTTTTTTTTCTGTCTTTATTTGTAAATTGAACCCTGGGCTCAACTGTCCCATTTTCTATAGCCTCAAAGAAAATCAAATACCTTGGAATATCACTAACCAAGGTTGTAAAGGACTTATATAAGGAAAATATTGAAACACTCAAGAAGGAAATAAAGGAGGATGTGAGAAGATGGAAAGATATTGCATGCTCTTGGTTAGGGAGAATCAATATAGTAAAAATGGCAATCCTGCCAAAAGCGATTTACAGATTCAATGCCATGCCGATAAAAATCCCAACCTCTTGCTTCACAGACATAGAAAAAATAATCTTTAATTTATTTGGAAGGGCAAGGATCTTGTATATCTAAAACTATTCTAAGTAAAAAAAAAACCTACTCAGGAGGTATCACCATCCCTGACTTCAAAACATACTACAAAGCCATAGTAACTAAAACAGCATGGTACTGGCATAAAAACAGACAGACGGATCAATGGAACAGGATTGAAGACCCAGCTTTAAATGGAAGTAACTTCAGTTATTTGGTCTTTGACAAGGGGCCAACAATGTACGCTGGGCCAAAGATAGCATCTTCAACAAATGATGCTGGACAAATTGGATAAACACGTGTAAAAAATGAAAATAGACCCACTCCTTTCACCATGCACAAAAATCAACTCCAAATGGATCAGAGACCTCAATAAAAATCCTGTAACCCTGAACATCCTGGAAGAAAAAGTAGGAAGAACTGTACATGAAATAGGAATAGGGAAAAATTTCCTGAGCAAATCTCCAGCAGCCCAGGAAATACAACACTTAACTAATGGGACCTGATCAGGCTCAAAAGCTTCTGTATAGACAAACAAACCATACTCAGAACCAATAGCCCCCATTCAAATTGGGAGATGATTTTTGCCAGCTACAACTCAGACAGAGGCCTAGTTTCCAGAACCTACAGAGAACTCAAAAAAAATTAATAACAAAACCTGAAAATGCCCCATCACAAAATGGGGTACTGATCTCAACAGAGAATTCACAGAGGAGGAAACACAAATGGCCTTGACTCATCTAAGAAAGTGCTCAGCATCCTTAAGCATCTGGGAAATGCAAATCAAAACCACAATGAGATACCATTTTACCCCTGTCAGAATGGCAATCATAAAGAAAACCAACAACAATCGTTGCTGGCGAGGATGCGGGGAAAAAGGAACCCTCATTCACTGCTGGTGGGATTGCAAACTTGTTCAACTGCTATGGAAAGCAGTGTGGAGACTTCTGAAAAGAATGGACATAATCCTTCCACTGGACCCAGCTATCCCTCTACTAGGCATCTACCCGCAAGATGCCGCATCTCGATGCAGAAAATTTTGTACAACTATATTTATAGCAGCTCAATTCATAATAGCCAAGAATTGGAATCAACCCAAATGCCCATCCATGGAGGAATGGACAGCAAAACTGTGGTATATTTACACGATGGAATTCTACTCAGTTGAAAGGAAAAATGACATATCGAAATTTAGGAAAAAATTGTCTGACTTTGAGCAGATCTTACTAAGCGAACACTCAAAAGAACAGAGAATTGAACGACGCATACTCTCCCTCATATGCTGTCCTTAACCATGATAACCATTTTCTTTATGCATACTAATAGAAAGAAGGGAGAGGTTATGAGTGAGGTATAAGGGAAAGGGGGAGGCGATTGGCTTTAGCATGAGGCTAAACCAAATTAGGTTCAAAAAATAAAATCCTCATGAGCATACTGTAACCTACAGAGTAAGTAGTGGGCATCAACTGGCAAGAAGGGCCATGAGTAGTAGGGGAGAGAGTCTAAGCCTGTGAATAATTGAGCAGTCTGACAACCCCAGGTCCCAGCCACCGGTTCCTTCCCTCACTGAGCTGTTAACCAAAGTGAGGTTCCAAAAACAAGACAGATTTCTGTCAAAGCTCTTGAATTTCCTCCCCAGGTCTGAGGCAAAACCCTGTTGCTGATGAAACCACAGAATGCCATCGATCAGCATCGAGAGACCTTTCGAGGTCTGGAATGGTAACCATCCCCCAGATGGCAGTTAGTGCAGTGCTGGAAGGCACTACACAAGCTGCCAGGGGAAGCAGATCAATGACAGCTGGAGTAAACAGACCACTGGCATGAAACACAGTCTGCGACCATGAGTAGGCTGACCACACCTCCTACTGGGAGAGAACAGCAAACCAAGAAAGGAGCTCTTGTACAAAGGAGGAGCCTGGGCCTGAGGGAGAGAATCAACAGCTATTAAATTCTGCCAAATATTCCACTCAGTGAGGGGGAACCCTTGATTGGAACTGGGATTCAGGGCGATATGCACTGGATCCCGTACTCTTGGGCTCCCAAGAAAAGATGCACTATGCGAGTGACTGATGGGGAGGCTACTAAAAATAGAATCGAGGTAATCCAGAATGGTGTACATTTGTTAACCTATACTGATTTCACTCTCCAATGGAGATTGTGTTTGTATTTTTCAGGATGCAGCGAGAGAGCTGTGGCCCATATAACCCTACCAACTTACCGCAGGCAGAAAGCTGAAATCCTGTCAAGAGATGAATCACCACAGTCATAATGTGGAGGATCCATATGGAACCCTGCAGAGAATGATGGGATGAACAAGGGACCCACAGCCATAGCCATTCAATCAACACAGGATAAGCCAGTGAGACAGAAACCAACGATTCTTAACACAAAAACCCCTAAGCTCACAACATTAAAGCAGCCTTAATACTCACCCACCACGACTCAGGGAACTGAGCAGAAGAGGGGGCGGAAAGATTGTGAGAGCTGTGGTTGGGGAGACTATCCAGAGGCATGGCACCCCTCAGTAACAACATGCTTGGTTCAGGAGAACCCGGCTGAATACTAGGCTATCCATGGTCCCCTACCACAAAGACTGAACCAGACGGCCCACAGAGCAGGATATCCAGCTGACTGGGGATGGGGAGGGGAGGGCAATGAGGAATTGGGGATAACAACTCATTGTTGGCCCACTAAACAATGTAACTCATTATGGACAATTTAACAATTGATCAATCAATAAATAAATAAATAATAAAATCAGCCCAGGGCCTTGCATATGCTAAAAAAAAAAAAGAAAATCATAAATCAAGGCACCTTTCAAATACATTGATGGAAACATCAGGTAGGTGGGTGCTGCAGTCACCTTCTCATTACCGGCATAAAGTACCTCACCACAAGCAGCTGATGGGGTGAAAGTTTTTATTCTGGCTTACTCTCTCGAGTGGAAGCTTCATGATGACTGGGGAAAGCATGACATGAGCAAAGGCTGGTCATCACCTCTGCCACAGAGGGGGAATACAACAGCAGGAGAGTAAGCCAACCTCTGGCAAAGGGGAGCTGGCTGTAACACCCCAAAGTCCATCCCAAACATCACACCTCCTCCAGCAAGGCTCCCCTTTCAAATTGCCACCAGCTGAGAACAAAGTTTACAAAACACATAGGGGACATCAGATCCAAACCACTGCAGTCAGCAAAGCTGGGAAATCTCTATTCTGGGCCTCAGATGTTATCAGATGATGTTCTTAGCTTTTGGCTGGTGGTCTGTTAGGTTAATCCATCTCAAAAGGTTTCCCATGATAATCATAATGATGTTAAGTCAGACACAGAGTTGGGCAGTGAATGGCTATTAAGAAAGATAAGGATAGCCCAAGGTAATTTAGCTCCAGATCTGCAACATTGCTGCACTCCACAATCAGCCAATCAGCTGAGTAGAATCTTTCACAAAGGTGTGGCTTTTTTTTCTGGGAACTTCGGTTCACAATCCCCAGCACTAGAAAAAAATCATTCATATAACCATTTACATGTTAATATAAATAAAATTTTATAAGAAAATTTCCAAAATAGAAAAATAAGCTAGAAGAATGTGATGATTTGACATTTATGTAATTTTCATTAGTGTCTGGCTTAATAAGAATAATACTAGATTCCCTACCCATTCAAGAGCTATCAGACATGTAGCCTCTAGAAAATTCTACCTAACACTAATTAGAGAATGAGAATAAACAGGCAAATGTCATAATATGAAAACAAATTTCCATACTATAAATGTTAAAACTGCCAAACCTGATGTGACATAGTTAACCAGCTCTTCCAAGATCAAGGTAAAATATGAGGGAAATGGAAGTCTGTCAACAGCTGGATGCAATGAGAGATCAGTACATTGTAACATTAACAAAGAACAAATTTGACAAGAAAAGGCAAAGCACAGCAATCAAAGATGATGTGGAAGGAACAAAGAATAAAGTTTAGTTTATTATTTATTACGTTTATTATTTATTTATTTGCATGCAGAGGTAGAGAGAGAGAGAGAGAGAGAGAGAGAGAGAGAGAGAGAGATAATGGGTGCATCAGGACCTCTAGCCTCTGTGAATGAACTCCAGATGCATGTACCACTCTGTGCATCTGGCTTTAAGTGGGTACTGGAATTGAACCTGGGTCATAGGCTTTGCAGGCTAATGACTTAACCACTGAGCAATCTCTCCAGCCCCAAATTTTATTTTATTTTATTTTATTTTATTTTATTGGTGTTGAGGATCAAACCCAGAGCCTTGTGTGTTAGGCAAGCAGTGTTTCACTGAGCCACACTCTCAGCCCTTAAAAATCAGACTATTAACATTCTCTACACATGAAATCTTGAGCTGTAGCCCACTTCTGGATTATATGCTTAACTTGTATGAGGCCTTAAGGTCCATGCACTGTATCTTAGGTTAATAAGAGAAGTGGATATGAAAACTAACTATTCGTAATGGCGAAATAAATTGAAAATATTATAAAAATGTTAGAAAATAGATTAGTTCAGGATATTTTCTGATATACTTCAAAAGGAAACAAAAAGGTTTTAGTGCCCTATATAACCCCTACAAATGGCAAATGAGAAAACAAATAAAAACTAAAAGGAAATATAGTATGGCAAAATTTCATCAATTAAAGCATTAAATATGAGCAAGCTGACCTCTTCTATCAAAAAGTGGCTTGTTGGGCTGGGGAAATGGCTCAGCAGTTAAAAGCACCTGCTTGCAAAACCTGCCAGCCTAGGTTCAGTTCCCCAGCACCCATGTAAAGAAAGACACATGTGTCTAGACTTTGTTTGCAGCAGCAAGAGGCTCTGGTATGCTCCTGCAATCTCCACCACTCTTTCTCTCCCTTCCTTCCTCCCTCCCAAGTTGCATGCACACACAAATTGTTACATAAAAATATTTTCATTTATTTATGTGGCCTCTTTCTTTCATAAAAGAAAGTTGTTGCTGAAATCTTTCTGCTTGTGTATAAAAGAACTCCAGACATATATGACATTTTGTATATTTAACTCTACATGGGTACTGGGGATTTGAACCTGGGCTTAAAAGGCTTTGTCAGAAAGTGCCTTTAAAACCCGATCCATCTCCCCACCCATAATTTTTTAAAGTGACTTGTTGAGGTTCGATTCCCCAGTATCCACATAAAGCCAGATGCACAGAGGTACATGCATCAGGAGTTCATTTGCTGCTGCTGCAGCAGGCCCTGGTGCTCCTCCCTCTCTCTCTCGTTCTCTCTCTCTCTCTCTCTCTCTCTCTCTCTCTCTCTCTCTCTCTCTCTCTCTCTCTCTCTCTCTCTCTCTCTCCTTGCAAATAAATGCATTTTAAGAACAGAAAATCTAACAAAGCTAAAACATTAGTCACAGTGTAGCCATGTAAGAGGATATTCCTTTGTGAACAGAAGAAATGTCGGATTCCTTTTTTGGTAGCAGATAAAGCAGATGTCATAGCAAAAAGCATTACAATAAATAAATAAAGTCATTACATAATGGTCAAATGCATATCAAAGGATAACAAAGCTACAAAACACTGAATGAATGAATATATTGTCAAACTATTGTATGCCCAGTGTCCGGTGCACACCTATAATTCCAGTATTTGGGAGGCTGAAGAGACCAGCCTGAGGAACCTGTCTCAAAATTTAAAAAAATTCTTCTCAGCACTTTGAAGTTTGAGTCCCCCCAGGGGTACAGTGAAAGGGAGACAGGGAAGGTGGGGATAAAAGATGTGGTGGGAGGAGATTATGATCAGGATACATTGTGTATATGAATGGAGGTTGTCAATAAAAAGTTAAAAGAAATTAAAAACTGGGGCTGGGGAGGTGGCTCAGCCATTTAAAGTGCTTGTTGGGAAAGTCTGAGGGTCTGAGAGGCCTGAGACCACCAGAGTTTGATTCCCCAGTACTATGTAAACAGGTGGGCACCGCTATGCATATCTGTGACCCTAGTCTTACAGAGGGGGGAGAATGGGGCTTTTCAACTGGAAAAAAAGATAAAAACTGAGGAGAGCTGCATGTGATAGACAGGCCACAACCAGTAGGAGCCTGACATAGACACAGCCATGTCTGTCCTCAGTCCTCTTGGACTGTTTGTGCGGGCCTGACCTTGTGTAGACAAAGGTACGGTACATGCAGAAAAACAGTCTACAGCTGTTCCCATGCTTTTTCTATATTTGATAAAAGAAAGTTGTTGCTGAAGCCTTTCTGCTTGTGTAGAAAATAAATCAACGATGGTTAGGTGGGGCTGCAGTGTCTCCAGCAGAGCCCACAGACCACCCATCCCAGCTTTACTCTAGTACTTGTGTCTGTCTGTCTGTCCTGTCCTGTCCTTTCCTTCTAATCCTCCAGTCATCCTGACAAGCCATAGCTGCCCAAGGTTAAAGCAAAAAAACTGCAGCACTGGGTTGAGTGAGAGACTACATCTCAAAGAAACAGGTGGATGAGCAAAAAGAGGAGGGGGGCTCCCCATGTGCCTGCACAGGGCACTTGCATCTGCACACACACACACACATCATACCACACTGCACCATACAGACTTTACACACACACACACCAAAGTATGCAAAAATAAATATAAATAAAAATGTTAAAACCTTCATGACTAAATCCATAAAAGAAAATAGACACAAAAGAAACAAACATTATTTTATGATTTTTTTTTGAGGTCAGGACTCACTCTAGCCCAGGCTGGCTTGGAATTCATAGCCATCCTCCTACCTCTGCTTCCTGAGTGCTGGGATTAAAGGCGTGTGCCACTACACCCAAACATTATTTTAATTGGAATCCTCAATGTTCAATTTCTGAAAAGAGTAGACAAAATACATTTAAAAATACCATATACTTGAGTAATTCATTCAGCAAAAATTTATGGGAACTTATTTGGTTTCAGGGTCTTCTGACATGCCAGAAGATAATTCCATTAACAACAGAAGTTGAACAGCTAGAGAGATTAAATATGGGACAATATAGTCTCTCTTCATGTGTACTAACATTACACCAGACATAGACAAACATAAAGAACTCAAATTCCGGGCTGGAGAGATGGCTCAGTGGTTAAAAGCACTCACTTGCAAAGCCTGAGAGCCTGGGTTCGATTCTCTAGTACCCACATAAAGCTAGATGTGACAATAGGCCCTGGCATACCCAAAGATTCTCTCTCTCTCATAAATAAATAAAAATATTTTATCAAAAAAAACTAAAATTCCATGTGGGACAACAAATATTCAATCTATCATTAGTTTAGCACTTGGTAAAGAGCTTATTCAACATGTTAAGTTTCTAGAATTCACAGAAAGACAGAAATGCCATCCCCCAAATGTTCAAACCGGAAGGCAATGAAATTTTTAAATATTAAAACAAGATGCCAATCACATGAGAATGTTTTGAAACACTCACTTCGGTAGTGCCTGGCTTACACAGGAAATCCAGAACATCTCTTGTTTGTGTCCAGCCCTATCTTTACTTCTGGTAACAGAAGTCATCTCTTTCCTTGGGGAATATCCTTTGCCCCAATCTGACTGATGAAACTTTGCCCTGCGGTTCAATTGTGAAGAGGTGTCCCTGAGGGCCAGAGTAATTTGTCCCCCTGAAAATAGTGATTATCCTGAAATGGACATGTGTTCCAACCATGTCAAATTGACTGACTCTTCTCACCTAAGATACATATTGTCATCTGAGGTGAAGACATTGTAAAAGCTCATGCACTTGGTAAATAGCGAATATTCAAATGTTGATACAATTGATTCCCAAATCCATTGGTTTTTCTCCTTTACCTACGTCTTCCCTTTTCTCTCTGCCCCAACACCATCTCTACCATGACACCCTTTGAACTGCCATGTAAGATGGAAACCCACACAAGGAAAAGAACTGAAATACCAGGGACAAGATCTCCCCTTTCATCGTGTTTGATGCTGGGTCTGTTAAATGGCCCGCGAGCTTCCACGGGATTCTCTTGTCTCCGCCTCCCTTCTCACTGTAGGTGTACTGGAATTACAGATACCCACAAAAGAGTCTGGCTTTTACATGGGTTCTAGGGATTTGAACTCAGGTACTCACACTAGCAGGGCAAGAACTTTATTCACTGAGCCATCTCCCCAGCCCTTGAATCAATATTTTTAAATATTTGTTTACTTATTTATTTGTAAGAAGAGAGTGAGAGAGAGAGAAAGAGAGAGAATGGGTATGTTAGGGCCTCCAGCCACTGCAAACAAACTCCAGATCTGTCTTTGTTCATCTGTCTTTACATGGGTTCTGGGGAACTGAACCCCGGTCATTAGGTGCTTGGCTACTGAGCCATCTCTCCAGCCCTGAATTAAGATTTTTATACCAGAGTCAATAAAAGTTCATATGAGAATATTTTTAAATAATGAAATATACAAAATATGTGTTGTATGAATTATACATATAATATATGAATTATAAAAGTATTCATACAGTTTGACACTAGTTTTATTCTGAGGAATATGATTTGAGATCACATAAACACAAAAACTATATTCAAAATATAAAACAAAACAAAGGCATTCATTGCTGTCTATTGAATTATCCTGGGCATGTGTGGAGGTTTGAATCAGATGTCTCCCATAAACTCATGTGGGCTGAATTCTTGGAGCCTTGGAGAAGGTGTGTTGTAGGGTGTGAGCTAAGGCATTTTTTATAGCCAGCTGCCCCTTGCTAGAGTCCAGCTCACTCTCCTGCTGCTGTTTTCCATCTGCTGTGGCAGAAATGATGTCCAGCCTCTGCTTGTACCATGCTTTTCCTTGCCATCATGAAGCTTCCCCTTGACACATAAGCCAAAATAAATCCTTTCCTCCCATCAGCTGCATTTGGTCAGGTGTTCTGTCCCAGCAACAAGAAGGTAACTATAACAGCATGGTAACATAAACCTGTAATCTCAGCACTTGGGAGATGGAGGCAGGAGGATCAAGAGTTCATGGTCAACCTCAGCTACATAGCAAGTTGAAGGTCAGCCTGGGCTACATGAGACGCTGTCTCAAAAAAAAATTTTTAAGTCATTATTGGATTTAAAAGCAAGAGGAATTGTCGACACATACTGATTATAATTGCATAGGGATGGGTGATCAGAATGCTACTTCACAAAAGAAGGTTCTCATGTGGCCAACAAGCCCATGGAAAATTGCTCAACATCATTAGTCATCAGGGAATTGTATATTGAAGCCATAATGCACTCCCACTTCATACCCACCAGAGTGTCTGCAAGAAAAAAGACTATCAAAAATTGGTAAGTACATAGAACAACTGAAACACACTGTTGCTGAGGTTGAAAGTTAATCCAATCATCCTGGAAAACTGTTTGGCAGTATGTACTGCATTCCTGGGCATAGAGTCAAGAGAAATTCCTGTACTCACATGTTTGTATTAACATTGCTCCTCATAGGCCCAAACTAAAAACTACTCTAATGCACACCAGAAGTATACTGAATCAATAAATTATGGGTATTTATACAACAAAGTATGCAGAGGTCAACAATCTGCACACCAAACTGCTGTCTGGTTTTTGCAAATAAAGGAGTTTGTTGTTGTTTGAGACATGTAGCTCAAGCTGGCCTTGAACTTGATACGTAGCACTGGATGACCTTGAACTCCTCTTCCTCCTACCTCCACTTGAGATGGGATTCTAGGCAATGGTGGTATTATAGGCAAGCACCACCAAAACCTGCCACCATGACATGCATGGTTTATGTAGTGAGAATTAACTCCAACTTCATGCAATGAGTGGATGAAGAAATGATCACTAAACAGCGAAAGTGAGAACCAGAGTGCATGTTGTATGACTTCATGGACATAAAGTACAAAATCAGGCACAATAGTTTATGATGTCAGAGGTCAAGGTGATGATGACCTTCAGAGAGGTAGTGTCTGAAATAGGGTAGGAGGTGGGCTTTGTGAACAATGGTAATATTCTTGAGGTCCTTTGTAGAGTTTTGTTTTGTTTGGGGATATTATTATTATTATTATTATTATTATTATTATTATTTCCGAAATAGGATCTCGCTCTAGCCCAGGCTGATCTGGAATTCAGTATATAGTCTCAGGCTGGCCTCAAGATCACAGCAATCCTCCTACCTCTGCCTCTGGAGTGCTGGGATTAAAGATGTGTGCCAGGTCCTTTGTAGAGTTTTGAGAGGTTGTGGTGCTGGGAATCAAACCCAAGGCCCTATATATGTGAAGCATGTGCTCTACCACTGAGCTATAACCACAGTCCCTCCGTGAGATTTGTTTCTTGTTCTGGACACTGTAACTATTAACCAAGCTGCCTCAGATATGTGCAGGTTTTTGTACATATACTATATAGTTTAAAGAAAAGTAAAAAAAAAACTACGGTTGGAGGTGTAACTCATGTAGCAGTAGCATATGGAAGGCCCTGAGTTCCATCCCTAACACTGCAAAGAAAAAGTGTAAAAACATGTCTGCGGCCTGGGTAGATGTCTCAGCTGTTAAAAATGCTTGCTTGCACAGCCTGCTGGGGAGGGGTCAATTTCTAGCACCCATATAAGTTCAAATGCAAAGTGACTCATGTGTCTGGGATCCCAACAACTGGAAGCAGGGCCAGAAGAATACAAAGCTAGAATTTCCCAAACCAGTCAGTCTCACTTGGCTGGCAGACTAGAAAATCTTTTTTTTGGCAGGGGCAAAAGACACTGTCTCAAAAGAAGGTGGGCCAGGCATGGTGGTGCACCAGTCCCAGCACTTGAGGGGCAGATGTAGGAGAATCACTATGTGTTTGAGGCCAGCCTGGGCTACAAAGTAAGTTCCAGGTCATCCTGGGCTACAGTTGTTTAGGAATTATCTCAGGAGAGATCACATCAATTCCAGTATAGGTGGAAGTAGAGGAATTTATTAACCTGGGGTCTGGAGTAAGATCACTCTCAAAAGGCTCCAGCCTGGAGTTGAGTGTTTTGGTTTTATAGGTTTAGCAACAAGGCGTGGCTAGCAAGCAAAGCTATGGTTCCCAGAAGCAGACGTGGCATTGAGCAGCTGTGATCAGCACCAAGAAATGGGTACAAGGGCAAAATTCCAAACTGAGGATGTGTCAATCACACAGTTTTAAAAAGTCTCCAAACAACATACATGAGTCTAACTTTTCAGAAGACAAGCAATTCCCCAGATCACGAATCTCAATTATTCCTGCAGTTGGGTTGCCCTGTCCTTTGCCCAGGATGACACTCTCACCTAGTGTAAACTATCCTCTGCCTGATCTTCAAGGATCCTTTCAGCAAGGTTCTCCTCAGACGCTCTCCAAGCTGCTGAGCAGGGGGAAGTTCAGCTGCCCTGCACTTAACTCTTTCAGCAGCCTTACTGACTTCAGCTTTCTTCCCTCTCACAACTTTAGTAATTAACCCTTTTTCTGCAACACAGTGAGACTTTTCTTGAAGGTGACGGACAAAAAAAAGAAGGTGGAGCACAGACACCTTAAAGTTGTTTTTTCACATCCACACATACACTATGAAGTATGCATCCATGGGTGCATGTGCGTGCGCACAGGTGCGCGCGCGCGCACACACACACACACACACACACAATACATAAATAGATTTTTTTAAATTTAAGGTATGTCTGAATAATGGAAATATGTTTTTTTTCTATTTTGTTTCTTCAGGTTAATTTTTATTTTCTTTTTGTTTTTGAAACAAAGTCCTGCTATGTAACCCAGGCTGGCTTTGAACTGTCAACCCTCTGGCCTCAGCTTCCTGAATGGTGAGTTTACAGGCATGTGCCACCACATTCGCTTCCGAAAGTGAAAAATTTTGAAAACCCAATACATTAAATTAAAATACTCTCCTTGGATTGTATCCTAACACATACAAAACCTGAGGTTACTTGAAAAAAAAAAGAAATATGAATGCAGTCTGCAGTTTCTTTAGTACTAATGTGCCAATTGTTGTTGGTTCAACAACAATTTTGACTTAATTTTGAGTAAAGCCCTCATACACATTGTTCAAGATGCTAACATCAGAAGCACCAGTGAGAGCCACACAGGAACTCTGCACTCTCTTTGGAACTCTATAAATCTAACATTATTCTGACATTTAAAAAATTTCAAGGCTGGAGACATGACTCAGTACTTAAGGCACTGGCCTGCAAAGCCTAATGACCAGTACTCACGTAAAGACAGTGCACAAAGTGGCACGTGTATCTGGAGGTTTTTTTTGCAGTGGCTGGAGGCCTTGGCACAACCCATTCTCTCTGTCTCTCTCTCTCTCTCTCTCTCTGTCTCTCTCTCTCTCTCTCTCTCTCTCTCTCGTAATATAAAATATAAAAAATAAAGACCTGCATAATATGAAGGTAAAAAAATGACATCAAAATAGAAGAGTGGGGCTAGAGAGATGGTTCAGCAGTTAAGGCACATGCCTGCAAAGCTTAACAACCTTGGTTCAATTTCCCAGTATGCACACATAAAGACAGTGGCGCCTGGAGTTCCTCTGCAGTGGCTGGAGGCCTGAGAGCACCCATTCCCTTGTTCTCTCTCTCTCTCTCTCTCTCTCTCTCTCTCTCTCTCTCTCTCTCTCTCTCTCTCTCTCTCTCTCTCTCTCTCTCTTCTCCTTGCAAATAAATACACAAAAATATATTTAAAAAAACAGAAGAGTGACTAATTGAAAAGACAGAGGTTCAGTGGAGGGGAGATGGGGGATGGGGGAAGAAAAGAGGATGGTGGGAAGCGATTATGATCAGGGTACATTGGGTATATGAATGGAGGTTGTCAATATCAAGTTTAAAAGGGGGCTGCAGAGATGGTTCAGCAGTTAAGGCTTTTGTCGGCAAAACTTAATGAGCTGGGTTTGATGATTCCCCAGTACACAGGTAAATCCAGATGCACAAAGTAACACAATCATCTGGAGTTCATTTGCAGTGGCCAGAGGCCCTGGTGTGCTCATTGTCTCTCTCTTTCTCTGTTCCTCTCTCTCTCTTTCTGTCTTCTTGCAAATAAATGAATAAATAATTTTTTAATCCATAATGTGTTCTAGACATAGTAGTGCATGTCTTTAATCCCAACACTGGGGAGGCAGAGATAGGAGGATCACCATGAGTTTGAGGCCAGCCTGAGACTACATAGTGAATTCCAGGTCAGTCTGTGCTAGACAGAGACGCTACCCTTTAAAAAAATCCAAAATGTTTTCACAAAAAAAAAATTTCAACACACATGTTCATGGCAGCCTTATTCATAATAACCCCAAACTGAAAATGTTCCAGATTTCTACTTTTGGAGAATGGGGAAAAAATTACATATTCATGTAATGAAATCATATAGTCAAATTGTCCTGGCCCCAATGATGCCCTGTTGGCAGCTGTTCCCTGTAGGCATGAGCACATATGTGCCCTGAAACACAGAGGGCTTAAAACTCTGGTATCAGGCCAGGCAATAAAACCCAAACTGGGGAGAGTGAAGCAGGGGAACTTGCAGCCCAAACATGAGGACCAGAGTCAGTATCCCCCAATGTCCAAGCAAAGGCATGGGATGTGGGGAGGGGGAGTAAAGGAGAGATGTTGTCTCAACAGATAAGATGAAAGATGATTGAAGAAAGCTGCCAATGATGTCATCCCCTGACCTCCACATGCATACACATGCATGTGCATACACATCTGTACCCATACATTTAAACATGCCTACACCACACACACAATGAGAGAGCTGTAACTTACCTCCCATGTGTGGCCTCAGCTTCATTAAAAAAAAATTGTCATCCTCTGGAACTCTGAGAGGTGATCAAGGCTTTCCTGTGGGGACAGAGCGTCCTTGGCAACCAAAACAGCAGCCTCTTTGTATTGCAGACGAGATGCAGAAACACAGGTTCCAACCAAGGAGCTGCAGGCAGGTTGGCAGATGCTAAATTAACTTCCTATGGAGACTGTTTAGGTGTTAACATTTTTTTTTAAATATTTTATTTATTCATTTTCAAGTAGAGAGATAGAGAGAGAGAGAGAGAGAGAGAGAGAGAGAGAGAGAGAGAGAGCGCACCAGGGCCACCACCTTGTGGGTCTGGCTTATGTGGGTCCTGGGGAATTGAACCCAGGGCCTTAGGCACTGGAGGCAAGTGCCTTAACCTCTGAGCCATCTCTCCAGCCCTAGGTGTTAACATTTTTTAAATGATCTAATTTAAGCTATGTTGCAGAATAAACAAGCTAATGAAATCCAATCGCCTTTAATTCATTTCTATATGGCAATACTCTTAAAGTGTGGTTTGTGGGCTACTGGAGACTTCTAAGAACTTTTTCAAGGTCCCACAAGGTTCAAACCATTTTCATAATAATACTGCCTTTCTCCGAGAGGTGTTCCAGGGCTTAAGTGCTGCTTGATAGCACAGCCCACTGCAAGGGAGCGAGCAGAGAGACTCCCAATAACCAAGGCATGAAAGACTGACAAAAATGCCTACACTACTGGCTGATTGTTTTGTTAGAATATACTTCTTTATCATCAAAATAAATTATTTATGTTAATATGTAGTCTAATTATTCTTACCTCAAATGAACTAATGAATTGCATTTGAGCAGGTCCAGCATGTGGTACTTACATGAATTGCATTTGAAGTAACTCAGTTTTTTTTTTTTAAACAGAACTGACATCATTTTTATTTCTGGTCTGATAAATTATAAGACAGAACCAGGCGTGGTGACACAAAATTAAAATCCCAGCCCCCTGGCATCAAAAGCAAGAGTATTACTGAAAATTTGAGGCCAGCCAGATCTTTATCATGAGGTCCAGGACTGCCACAGTTACATAGTAAAACTTTGTCTCAAAAGTAATTAAATAATTGTATAAATAAAAGCATGATGCATACATTGGACATTGACTCATCATAAGTAATTACTGACAGAAAACAACTATGTTAATGTATCTTTTGTTTGATAAGTGAAGTAACTCAGTTTTTGTTTCTAATACAGGATGAATATTGATAGCAGTAACTCAGGTAACTTGATACTGGTTACTCTTTTTTTTTTTCAGTCTAACCAGAAGTTTATTTAGCAAAGCAAAGCAAGGTATTCTCCAGAGACAGATTGGAGAAGATTGGCCTGAACTGGAGGGGGTGGGGGTTGAAGCCCACTGCGTTCTTTCAGCATTGTGGATTTTTAAAAACATTTTATCAACTGCCTCCATGCACATAAACAATATACCATGGTCAGAATCCCCTACCGCCAGCCTCCCTTTTCCCCTCCAGAATACCTCCTCCAGTGAATCCCTTCTTCCTTCCAACTAGTCTCTCTTCTATTTTAATGTCATCATTTTCCCATCCTATTATACAGGTCTTGTGTATCAAGCCATTCAGCAGGCATGAATACCACCACCACTTTATGTCTGAGACAGTATTACAAAGCATTCCTCTCCTTCCTTTGGCTCTTATATTCTTTCTGCCACCTCTTCTGCAATGGTTCCAGAGCCTTGATGTCTCACTCAGTGCTGAACACTCCATGGTCACATCTCAGCACTTCAATGAACTTTGAGTCACCCCAATGGTCACTGCTATCTGGAAAAGAGAAGCTTTTTTAGCCACTTAGTATATTTTCCAGATCTTTCCATTTTCCAGAAAATTTCCTTATCAGTCAGTAGAATTCCAGTGTCTATATGTATCATAACTTCATTACCCATTCTTCAGTTAATGGGCATCTGAGATGATTCCAGTTCTAGCTATTGTGACTAAAGCAGTGATAAACATGAATGAGCACGTATCTCTACAGTATCCTTAGGGCATATGCCCAGGAGTGGTATAGCTGGATCATATGGTAAATCTATTTTTAGCTGTTTCAAGAACCTGCACTCTGATTTCCACAATACCTGCACCAGTTTACATTCACACCAACAATGGGGAAGGATTCCTTTCCCCACATCCTTGCCAGTATGTATTGTCATTTCACTTCTTGATGATAGCCATTCTGACAGGAGTGAGATGGAATCTCAAAAAAGTTTTTTAAAAACATTTTTTCATTTATTCATTTGGAGAGAGAGAGAGAGAGAGAGAGAGAGAGAGAGAGAGAGAGAGAGAGAGGATGGGCACGCCAGGACTTCCTGCCACTGCAAGGGAGTCCAGATGTACACACCATTTTGTGCATCTGGCTTTATGTGCCTACCAGGGAGTGGAACCCGGGTTGTTAGTTTTCCAGACAAGTGCCTTAACCACTCAAAATAGTTATAACTTGCATTTCTTTTATGGTTAAGCATGTAGAGCATGTTTTGGGATATTTATTGGCCATTTGTATTTCTTCTTTTGAGAAATCCTATTCAGTTCTATAGCTCATTTTTTGATTGGGTTGTTTGATTTCTTATTATTTAGTTTTTCAAGTTCTTTGTAAATTCTGGATATTAATCCTCTGTCAGATGTATAGCTGGTAAAGATTTTCTCCCATTCTGTACCGCCCCTTTGCTCTAATCACAGTGCCCTTTGTGATTCTAATCACAGTGTCCTTTTAATTTCATGAGGTCCCAATGGTTGAGGAGTGGTTCCTGATCAACCATGCCTATAACTTGAAAAGTTCCCCCCACTTTTTACTCCAGCAGTTTCAGAGTTCCAGGTCTGATGTTAAGGTCTTTGAGCCACTTGGAATAGTTTCTTGTTCATAAAGAGAGATAAGGATCTAAGATATCCAGTTTTCCCAGCACCATTTGTTAAAGAGGCCATCTGTTTTTTCCAGGAAATATTTTTGGCATTTTTGTCAAAAATCAGATGGCTGTAACTGCCTAGGTTTGCATCAGGGTCCTCTATTCTGTTCCATTGAGCTATGTGTTTGTTTTTGTGCCAGTACCATGCGTTTTTGTTACTATGGCTCTGCCAGCCTTATTTATGTTGCTCAGAATTGGTTTGGCTATTCGAGGGTTTTTTTTTTTCTTTGCTTCTAAATAAATTTTAGGATTTCTTTTTCTATTTCAGTGAAGAATACCATTGGAATTTTGATGGGGATTGAATTAAATCTGTAGATTGTTTTTAGTAAGATAGACATTTTCACAATATCCATTCTTCCAACCCATGAATGATATCTTTCCATTTCCTAGTGTCTTATATAATTTCTCTCTTGAGTGTTTTAAAGTGTTCATTGTAGAGATCCTTCGTTTCCTTGGTCAGTTTTATCCCAAGGTATTTTTTTGAGGCAACTGTGAATGTGAGTGTTTCACTGTTTTCATCCTCAACATGTTTGCTATTGGTGTACAGGAAGGCTACTGATTTGTGTTAATTTTGTATCCTGCTACTTTGCTGAAAAACATTTATCAGCTCTCGGTTTTCTGGTAGAGTCTTTAGGATCCCTTATGTATAGAATCATATCATCTGTAAATAATGATAATTTTGCTTATTCCTTTCCTATTCTTATCTCTTTTATTTGTCTCTTGTCTTAGTGCTGTAGCTAAGACTTCCAGGACAATATTGAATAAGAGTGGAGAAAGTGGACAAACTTGTCTTGTTCCTGATTTTTGTGGAAATGCTTAGTTTTTAAGTATAATGTTGGCTATAAATTTGTCATAAATAGCCTTTATTATGTTGAGATATGTTTCTTCTATTCCTGGTTTCTTTTTAAATTTTATTTATTTGCAAGTAGAGACAGAGAAGAGAGACAAAGAGAAAGAATATGTTCCTTCTATTCCCAGTTTCTTTTAAAAAAATTTTTATCTGCAATTAGAGAAAGAGATAGAGAGAGAGAAGAGAAACAGAGAAAGAATGGGCCTGCAAGGGCCTCTAGCCACTACAAACAATCACGTGCCACTTTGTTCATCAGTTTCTTTAGGACTTTTATCATGAAAGGATGTTGGATTTTGTGAATTCACCTAAGCCTGGAATTTTTTAGTTGGGAGATTTAAAAAAATATTTTTATTTATTTACAAGGGGAGAGAGAAGGAGGGAGAGAGAGGGGGTGGGGGAGAGAAAGAATGGGTATATGGGTATGCCAGGGTTTTTGCCACAGCAAACGAACTCCAGCTTCAGGTACCACCTTGTGCATCTGGTCTTATGTGGGTACTGGGGGAATTGAACCCAGGCTTTTCAAGAAAGCACCTTTAACCACTCAGCCATGTTGGGAGATATTTTATAACTGTTTTGATCTCATTGATTTCTATAGGGCTTTTTAAACGGCTTATCTTTCTTTAATTTTAGTAGGTCATATGTATCTAGAAATTCATCTCTTTTAGAGTTTACAACTCAGCGGAGTCTATGGTTTTAAGATATGTCCTTGTGACTGGTGTGGTGATGCACACCTTTAGTTCCAGCAGAAGTAGGAGGATTACTGTGAGTTTGAGGCCACCCTGAGACTTTATAATGAATTCCAGGTCAGCCTGGGCTAGAGTGAGACCCTACCTCGAAAAACAAACAAGCAAACAAAAGGTATGTCTTCATGATTTTTTTAAAGAATATTTTTATTTTTATTTATTTGTGAGCAGAGAGAGAGAGGAGGAAGAGAATGGGTGCACCAGGACTTCTTGCCACTGCAAACAAACTTCAGATGCATGTGCCACTTTGTACATCTAGCTTTATGTAGGTACTGAGGAATCAACCCTGGGCCGTCAGATTTTGCAAGCAAGCTCCTTTCACTGCTGAGCTGTCTCCCCAGTCCCTGATGATTTTCTGAATTTCATTGGTATTTGATGTAATGGTGCCCTTTTTAGCTCAAATTTTAGTATTTGGGGTCTCTTTTAGTCAGTTTCACTACGGGTTTATCAGTCTTATTTATTTATCCTTTCAAAGAACCAACTCTTTGTTTCATTGGTTCTTTGTATTTTTTTAGGGGGTGGTGTTTCTATTTCATTTATTTCTGCCCTGATCTTCATTATTTCCTTCCACCTACTAATTTTTGGTTTGGCTTGTTCTTCTTTTTCCAAGGCTAAGGTATAGCATTAGGTTTTATATTTATATATACATACATACATATATAACCTAATATATGATACAAATATATAAAATGATACAAATATATAAAAAACCAAGTCTGTTCCTCTTCCAATGCCAGAAAAAGGTGAACATCAAACCAATTTGCTAAAGTCGCAGATCAAAACTGCTCCTCTGGGGACTAGGGTGATGGCTCAGCAGTGCTTACTGCATAAGCATGAGGGCCTCTGTGAGTTCAACTCCCCAGAACCCCACATAAAAGTTGGGCTTGGGCTGCCCATGCATGTCTGTAACTTGAGAATGGCTGCTGGGCCTCCCTGACTGATGCCAGCTCCAGGTGGAGGAAGAGTCTGTGGCACCAGGAAATAATGTGGTTGAGTGATAAAGAGGGCACCGTAAGTTCTCTGTTCTCTGAGCATATGGGAATGGCAGGGCATATGCATAGACATGTGCATACACCACTAATCAGAGACCACACAGCACACACACCCCAAAAGAAATGCTCATTTCATTTTGGGACTAGATTTTCACATCAAGTAGAACATGTGTCATACTACTGAATTCATACAGGATACAGATGTCATAGAAGTTGGGGTGGCTTCCCATGACAGGTGTCAGAAAGCAGGTTTGAGGCAAGCCAATAGTCTCCACTTTGGGGGGGTTGGGTAATGGGTGATACATTCTTTTTTCCCCAAAAGATATTTTTATTTCTTTATTTGCAAGCACAGAGAGATAGAAGAGACAGAGAGAATGGGCACACCAGGACCTCCATCCCTGCAAACAAAGTACCGATACATATGCCCATTTGTTCATCTGGCTTTACGTGAGTACTGGGGAATTGAATCCCGGTTGTTAGGCTCTGCAGGCAAGTGCTTTAACCACTGTGCAATCTCTCTAGTCCCTTAATATTCTATTTATTTGCAAGAAGAAAAGACAGAAGGAAACAGAATGGACATGTCACAGCCTCTAGCCACTGCAAACAAACTCCAAATGCACCCACCACCTTGTGAATCTGGCTTTATGTGGTTACTAAGGAATCAAATCCAGGTTGTTAGGCTTTGAAGGCAAGCACTTTAACCACTGTGCAATCTCTCCAATCCCACCCCATCCTTTTCTTATTTTCTCTCTTTTTATTATGGGTTTGTTCGAGGTAGAGTCTTACTCTAGCTCAAGCTGACCTGGAACTCACTCTGTAGTCTCAGGCTGGCCTCGAACTCACAATGATCCTCCTACCTCTGCCTCCTGAGTGCTGGGATTAAAAGTGTGGGCCAGCACGCCCAGCACACCCCTCCATTTCTAACCCAAACCTTACTATCATATTTTGAAGACTCTTTAAGAAGAATTGGGGGCTGAAGATATAGTGGTAGAGCATGTGCTTAGCATGTGCAGGGCCCTGGGGTCCATCTCCAGCAACAAATATAAATAAGTAAGTAAATACATACATACATACATACATACATACATACATACATACATATGCGAGCCAGCCAGGCTCTAGCAGTGGAGAATAGGTATCGATGGTGTGAAGATGGAAAGCAGATGACAGGACACTTGACCATAGAAAATACAAGCATCTGTGAAGGTAGATTCCAATGAGAGCTGAACCAGCAAGTTTAGCAAGTTCAGGACTGACATCTCTAATGTCACTGTTTGAAGGCCCCAAAGAAGGGTATCTATTCAAAAAGTCTGTGTAAAAAGTCCATAGAGTGCTTTAAATCTAAGTTCCTGAACGATCCACATGACCATCATCTTCAAAGAATTTTTCCAAGACAAGACCTAACACTGATAGTCAGAGAACCGCCCCCACCTCCACCTCCCCCCAAAAAAACAGGCTACTTTCTGGTGATCTCCTTCAGGAAGCCCACCCAGTGTGAAGCTCCACCCCATGTGCAGCACTTCCCAACTGCTTATAGTACCTCATTCTTTTTTTGAGCTTTTATTTATTTTTTTTTTTTGAGGTAAGGTCTCACTCTAGTCCAGGCTGACCTGGAATTCACTCTGTAGTCTCAGGGTGGCCTTGAACTCACAGCGATCCTCCTACCTCTGCCTCCCAAGTGCTGGGATTAAAGGCGTGTGCCACCACGCCTGGCATACCTCATTCTTAAATATCAACAAACAGCCAAGATCACTAGACATTTCATAGTTTCCTTCATGAAAAAAGAGAAATAGTAATAATAATGCAAACAGAATTCAAAAAAGTGATATTTGAGGGAGCTGGGAGATGGTTCAGTCAGTAAAGTTCTGAGGAACAGAGTTCAGATCCCCAGCACCCATGTAAGAAAGCTAGGTGTGACAACATGCGCCTGTAATCTTACACCCGAGAGGCAGAACAGGAGCACGAGAAGCTCAAGGTCATCCTCAGCTACATGCCAGATTCCAGGCCAACCTAGGCTATTGTGACACTCTGCTCAAAATAGGGTTTGAGAAATGGCTCAGCAGTTAAGAGCACTTCCTGTGCAAGTGTGAGAGCCTGAGGAGGCCTTAAAGGCCACTGCTGTTCAATACTCAGGACCTACATAAAGAGCAGGGCATGTCCACACAAATCTGTAACCTCAGGTGGAGAGCATAGAACAGAGAATCCAGAGAGATTAAGAAAACTCGCAGCAAGCTCCAGGATCAGAGCAATGGAGCAGGACACCAATGATGTTCTCCTCAGGATGCTGCATTTGGCATACCCATGCACACACAATATTACACACATGTACATACACATGTGAGCCTGTACACAAAAAAGAATTTCAGAAAGCCAAGACCTTGTATCTGTATTTGAATGTGAACAGTTTATTTAAAACAGAGCGTGATCGCACACACCTTTAATGCCAGCATTGGGGAGGCCAAGGTAGGAGGAGATCCAGGCCACCCTGAGACTACATAGCTCCAGGTCAGCCTGAGCTAGAGTGAGACCCTACCTCAAAAAACTAAAAGTAGGGACTGATGCTTATCATGTGCCCACCTGATCCTGCTTTGACAGTGCCACAAGGAAGGCTACCTGTCTCTCCAGTGGTGAAAGCACCATCACTTTTGGCCAATATCTGTGACCGTCCCTGCTGACTTATCATCCATCCCAGGTGGGCTCTGACCCACACGTAAAGGTATGTAGGTTTTAATCTCATCCATCTCACTTACAGAGCCAGGCATTTCGTATCACTGTCCTCACATCTCTCATCCCAGAAGAGGTACCTGTACCTGCATGTCTCAGAAAAGAGGATCCTCTCATGAACAGAAGCTATGTACATCTTAAAATCACCATGTGCTTCCCCTGAAAGGAATTTATGTTTTATTTTTTAAATTATTTATCTTTTTTAAAATTAATTTTATTATGAACTTTACAGTATGAATATATTGCCTATTGACCATATTCCCATCAAATTATACTCTTAAACCCCTCTCCCCACCCCCTGTCCACTGAGCGCCCTCCTCAAAGGGAATGGGAGAGGATGCAGCAGTACCAGGGGGATACGGTACTATGGAAAAGGAAATGCTCAAAGCAGGAAAATGCTCCCAGACATTTAAAATTGAATACTAGAATAATAAAAACTAATTAAAATTCAACAGAATGCTTAAAATTAGAGGAGCTCATCCAACAAAAGATAGAGTAAAAATACAACAATGGAAATTACAGCCAGTCCTGGCGGTACACACCTGTAATCCCAGAAGTTGAGACGTTAGGCAAGAGGGTTATTGCAGCCTGGGCTACATAGCAAGACCTCAAAAATATGAAGGATCAGGGAGCTGGGAACATAGCTCAGCTGGTAAGGTGCTTGTCCAGCATGCATTATGCTAGATTCAGTCCTCAGCATGATATAAAACTGGCTGTCATGGACCCTGCCTGTTATCTCAGCCCTTGGGAGGTGGAAGCACTTGGGGATCAGAAGTTCAAGCTATTCAGCTACTCTGTCTTAAAAAAATCATTTAAAAAAAATGAAGCACAAGGAGGCTGGAGAGATAGCTCGTAGCCCTGAATTTTCCACGTAAAATGCTGGACATGGTGGCACATACCTGTAATCCCAGCCCGAGGGATCCACAGCAGAGAGAACAGCCAGAGATTAAACTGCCTCTGAACACACCTTAGGCTAGACTCAAGATCCATCCCCCAGCCAGGTGTGGTGGTGCACGCCTTTAATCCCAGCACTCAGGAGGCAGAGGTAGGAGGATCGCCGTGAGTTCAAGGCCACCCTGAGACTACATACTGAATTCCAGGTCAGCCTGGACTAGAGCAAGACCCTACCTCAAAAAAACAAAACAAAAAAAAGCCAAAAATCCCTACATTATATACATATATTAAAATTGTTAATAAAAAGTTTAGGGCTGGAGAGATGACTCAGTGGTTAAGGCGCTTGCCCGCAAAACCTAACAACCTGAGTTTGATTCCCTAGTACCCATGTAAAGTCAGATGCACAAAGTGGTGCATGCATCTGGAGTTCATTTGCAGTGGCTAGAGGCCCTGGTATACCATTTTCTCTCTCTCTCTTCTTGCAAATAGATAAATAAAATATTTTTAAAGTTTAAAAAATAAAAAAGAGGCTACCAAATTATGAATCCAGTCAACGGAGGAAATAATACCTATAAAATTGTAACATTGCTGATAAATTTTAAAACATTGAGATCCTAAAAGTCTGCCTGGAATAGTGGCACAGGTCTATAATCCCAGACAGTCAAGAGGTATGTACATTTATAACTTGCTTGGGCAACTTACTAAGAGGTTCAAAAGGGGACTAGGGGTTTGCAACAGCTGGAGGTCCTGGTGTGCCCATTCTCTCTATCTCTCTTCTATATCTCTCTGCCTAAAAAAGGAGAGTAGGCATGCAGCTCAATGGTAGAGTGAAGTCTTGGGGCTGGAGAGATGGTTGGACAGTTAAAGGTACTTGCTTGCAAAGCCTGCTGGCTTGGGGTTCAGTTCCTCAGTACCCACGTAAAGTTCAATGCACAAGGTGGCACATGCATTTGGTGTTTGCAGCAGCAATAGGCCATGGCACACCATTCTCTCTTTCCAAGTAAATAAAAATATTTTACAAAAAGAAGTATTCTGTTCAAAGCTGGGTGTGGTGGCTCATACATTTAATATGCCAGCACTACGGAGGCTGAGGTAAGAGGATTACTGTGAATTTTAGGCAAGCCTTAGATACAGAATGAGCTCAAACTTAGCCTGGGCTACAGTGAGACAGAGAAAGAAAGAAAGAAAGAAA
>PVHP010023796.1:0-27017 GCA_004024765.1 Zapus hudsonius | reverse complement strand
CCAATCAAGCTTCTTTAAAACAAGAATTCATAAAGAGTTTTCAGGCAGTGTGTTTCATATTCTCCTATGAAAAATTACAGAATGGGCCATCAACCTGAGATCTTAAATCTTGCCTTCTTACTTTCTACATTTTCTGAAGAACTAGAGACTAAACTCGGGGCCCTGTAAATGCTAGGCAAGTGTTTCAGATTTCTCCAAGACAACAGACCTATGGCTCAGAAACACAGCCATCATTGATACTGTTACTTCAGAGGAAATCGTGATCAGAGATCAAAGCAATGTACTTACAAACACCACCAATGTATTGTTCAAACCCAAGAAGCAGAGCATCTCAGCCTCTGCTAAAACTGAACTTGCAAGAACAGTATTAGCTTTACAATATAACTAGTCTAGTTCATGTAATTTTATGCTAATGATATTACTGATAAAACAATAAATATATAGACAACCTAATTCTATTTTAAAAAATATTTTTATTTGTAGAGAGAGAAAGCAAGAAAGAGAAAAAGAGAGAGAGAACAAGAACACATATGATGTTGTATTCTTAATCTGCCCTTTTATGTAAAATCTTCTCTCAACCTCTTGCTAGTTTTATAACCCAGTATTGTATTCTTCAAGAACCTGGAGTGATTCCTTTGATAGGGAAGATTGCCGTGATTTTGAGGCCACCCTGAGACTACATGGTGAATTCCAGGTCTGCCTGAGCTAGAACAAAACCCTACCTCAACAAACAAAAACAAAAAAAAATATATATTTCTTATAGTTCTGGAGTCTGGGATCCAGGGCCAGCAGATTTTGTGTCTGAGGGCCTGGTTCTTAGATGGTGTCTTCTAGCTGTGTCCTCCCCATGATGGAGTCATGTTCCTATCACCATCAGTTGTAACATGTGAATTGAGAGAAGGGCAAACTAGACCCTTGTACCCATTCTTTTCCCCCTTGAAATTTCAAGATTACCTCTTTTATCACTTCCTTTTGTGTAAAGAAACTTCTCCAACATCTTTTAGGGTAGGTGGACAGTTCCTTTTGGCATTTGAAAAATGTGCTCCTTTCTTCTGGCCTCCATGGTTTCTGATGGGAAATTTCCTGCCACTCACATTGCTTCCTCTTTGATAAGGTGTCATTTCTCTTTGTGGCTTTCGTGCTTTTAGTTTTTGTCATAATTTTCAGGCTGACTGTGATGCATCATAGTGTGGATTTCATTGGCTTTATCTGCTTGGGTTCATTCTTCTTAAATTTAAAGACTTGCAACTTTTGCCAAATTTGGAATAGACTCTAAACTAATTTTTAAAAAGGGGGAGAGAGAGAGAACGAGAGTGAGAAAAAGAGAGACAAAGACAGAATGGCGCGCCAGGGCTTCTAGCCCCTGCATATGAACTCCAGATGCATGCACCACTTTATGCATCTGGCTTTATGTGGGTACTAGGGATTTGAACCTGAGTTGGAAAGTGCCTTAACCACTGAGCAATCTCATCAGCTCTCTCCATTTCTCCCTCCTTTAAGAATCCTACTGGCTTAAATGTTATGTATTTTGTTATAGCCTCATGTGTTCAGTGTATTTTCTCAGTTCAGACTGAAGAGTGTCTATTTTTCTATTTTCTAGCTCTCCAGTTCTCTATCTATCCATTCTCACATTTACTCCATTCATAAATAAGTATTTCAGTTTTACTTTGTGTTGTGAAAATTTTCATTTTGTACTTTGGCTTTCATTTCATTTCTTCTTAGGCTTTCCATTTTTTGCTGATAATCTTGTTTGTATCATATTTGCATTTTTAAAAAAATATTTGTATCATAACTACTTTAAAATATTGGCTAAGCAATTCTAACTTTTCTGTCATCTTCATGTCAGTATCTAGTTGAATTTTTAAATCCCACTCGAGTTCTTAGAATGATAGATTTTCAAATGAAAACTTGGTTATTTTGTCTATTAGAAGATTCTGGACGTCTTTATGATTTAACTTCTTTCTCTGACACCGTTCTAATATATTTGGTGGGAGGAAGGGGACACTACTTCATTACTTTCAGATAGAAAAAGGCATTCAATCCCTGGCAGGAGATAAACTACCCTTAATACATCAGCTAGGGCCAAGGCGAAACCACAGAGGAAGTAGCGAGATGAGCAAGAGTGTTGCTTCCATAGTGACACTGACAAACTATACAAGGGTGATAGAGACAGACTCTGAGGATACTCAAAATAGTCCAAAGCAGAAACCCAGACTCTTAAGAGCTCAACACTAAAGCAGACTTAAAACTCACCCACAAGGCTCAGGGAACTTTACAGAAGATGAGGTGGAAAGATTGTAAGAGCCATGGTGGGGAATATCCAGAAGCATTGCCTCCCCCCCACCGCCCTGCCTTCTGCTCACACAATCCATAGCCCTCCACTCCATGGAACATTCCAGCAACCCCACTGAGGAGGACCCTCAGTGGAATGGAGCTGGGAGGGGGGAACTGGTGGTACCAACACATGAATTGTTCATACAAAGCTTCTATTTATTAAAAAAATAATATCCACAAGATAACACATCTCAGGATAGAGACATTTGTACAACTATGTTTATAGCAGCTCAATTCATAGCTGCTATATTCAGCCAAGAATTGGAATCAACCAAACTGCTCTTCCATGGAGGAATGGATAACAAAACTATGGTATATTTACACGATGGAATTCTATTCAGATGAAAGGAAAAATGACATATCGAAATTTAGAGAAAAATGGTCTGACTTGGAGCAGATCCTACTAAGCGATCTCTCAAAAGAACAGAGAGCCAAACACCGCATATTCTCCCTCATATGCAGTCCTTAACCAAGCTAACCGTAAACTCTACGTAGACCAGTAGAAAGAAGTCAGAGGTTATGACTGAGGGGTAAGGGAAGAGGGGAGGGGAACGACTTAAGCATGAAGCTAAACCAAAATGGGTTCAAAATCATAAAATCCTCATGAACATACTGTAACCTATTAGCAAGTGGACGTTGTCTGGCAAGAGGGTCCATGAATAGTAGGGGAGTGCGTTTAAGCTGGTGAAAAATTGTTTCAGTCTGTCAACTCCTGGTCCCAGTCATCGGCTCCTTCCCTCAGTGATCTGTTGACCAAAAAGACCCATGAGGTTCCAAAAACAAGACAGGAGTCTGTCAAAGCTCTTGAATATCTACCCCAGGCCTGAGGCAAGATCCTGTTGCTGAAGAAACCACAGAAAGCCATCTGTCAGCATCAAGAGACCCTGCAAGGTCTAGAATAGTGTCCAGCCCCCAGCTAGTTGGTGCAGTGCTAGAAGGCACTGCATAAGCTTCCAGGGGAAGCTGGTTAATGACAGCTGGAACAAACAGAGACCACTGGCATGAAACACAGTCTGCTGCCATGAGTAGGCTGACCACACTTCCTACTGGGAAAGAACAGTGAACCAAGAAAGGAGCACTTGTACAATGGCGGAGCCAAAGCCTGGGGGAGGCAAATCAACAGCTTTAAAATCCGGCCAAATATTCCACTTAGTGAGGGGGAGCCCTTAACTGGAACTGGGGACTTAGGGCGAAATGCACTGGGAGCTGGACTCTTGGGCCCCCAAGGAGGGATGCACTATGCAAGCGACTGACAGAGAGGCTACTAAAAATAGAATCTAGTTAATTCAGAAATGGGTATCTCAGTTAACCTATACTGATCTCACTCTCCGATAGAGATTCTGTTTATATATATCTTTCAGAATGCTGAGAGAGCTGTGGCTCATCCAACCCTACCACCAAACTGCAGGCCGATAGCTGACATCCTGGCAAGAGATGAGCCACCCCAGACATACCGTGGAGGATCCATATGGAACCCTGCAGAGAATGATGGGATGAACAAGTGACCCATAGCCACAGCCAATCAGTCAACACAGGATAAGCCAGTGAGACAGACACCAATGATTTTCAACACAACCTAAAACAGAAGTACAGAGACCCCTAAGTTCTCAACAATAAAGCAGCCTTAATACCCACCATGACTCAGGGAACTGAGTGGAAGAGGGAGCGGAAAGACTGTGAGAGCCTTGGTGGGGGAGAATATCCAGGGACATGGCCCCCTCAGTAACAACATACTAGGGCCGGCAGAACCAGGCTGACTCCTAGGCTAACCATGGTCCCCTGCCCCCAAGGACTGATCCAGACTGCCCACGTAGGAGGATGTCCAGCTGATTGAGGATGGGGAAGAGGGGCATTGGGGAACTGGAGATAGCAACTCATTGTTTGCCCATTAAATAATGTAACTCATTATGGACAATAAAAATAAATTTAAAAAAAAGAAAAAGGCATTCAATTCCCCCCCCCCTCCCATAACAGAACATTGATGGCACCCAAGGTCGTGGGAGGCTCCTCATTATTGCTGAGCCGAGATTGGCTTTCCAGCTCCAGTCAGGATTCCAGTTGCCTCTTTGGCTAGAAAGAGAAAGGGATGCCTCATTGCTGCTCTCTATGTAGCTCTACTGAACATGAAGAAACAGTTACGTCTGTATGAGCAGTTCACTATGTAGGGACGCTCCACCATCACATGCCTTATAGTTCTTATGATGGCTAATCTTAAATGCCAACTTGATTTAAAGGAAAAATGCTTAGGAGATTAGTAAACCTCAGCTCTGGTGGTATCTGTCCATATACCCCTCCCAAAAAAAACCCAAAAAACAAAAAAAAATTATTTCTTATAGTTCTGGAGTCTGGGATCAAGGGCCAGCAGATTCTGTGTCTGAGGGCCTGGTTCTTAGATGGTATCTTCTAGCTGTGTCCTCCCCATGATGGAGTCATGTTCCTAACACCATCGTGCTGGTGATGCAGTTGCAACGTGTGAATTGAGAGGGGGGTGGGTGAGTTCTGGCCTCCATGGTTTCTGGTGGGAAATTTCTACCACTCAAATTGTTTCCTCTCTGATAAGGTGTCAGTCCTCCTTTGGCTTTCCACAGACAATTAGACCATAAAAGCTCTGACCTATGAATGGCTTAATCCTTTGATGGATACCCAACATGATGGTACTGGAAGGGGGTGAAAGGTGGGAAGGAGGTGGGGGTCTAGTGGGAGGAAGTAAGACAACTGAGCCATGTCCTCAGGGCTATATCTTCCTGGATCCCTTTTCTCTGCTCCCTGTCCACACAGTGTGATTTGCTATGACAGTCCCTTCTGTGATGGACTGACACATTTTCAACCCCCCCACCTGATGTCAGAGTGACATAAAGTAATAACACCAACCATGGGAGGGGGGTGACTGTGCACCTTTTTATCTCCAAGTAGAAGTGCAAGTGTAGGTTCCCCACATTACCTCTACTGATACTATGAGGGGAAATGGAAGAAGTGAAAACTATTTGTACTGCTCAGCATGAATGAAAATCCTAACATCCTGTTTTGTCAGCATGCACCTTGTAGAGCATCTTCTTGCCACATGGAAAAGTTGGGATTATGGGTCAGGCTGAGGCCAGTTTTTTTGTTTGTTTGTTTGTTTTGTTTTTCCTGTGGTATTTGCTATAGAGTAGCTTTTTGTTTTTGTTACTCTTTCTATATAATTCTTTTCCTGATCATTTGGTTAAAAAAATAGTTTTCTTTTTTGCTTGTGTTTTTGCCTATGTGCTAATAAATTGTTTTTCTTACTTCACCCATTCCTGTAAATATGTAAAACATTTTGTATTGGGCTGGAAAGATTGCTCAGTGGTTAAAGGCACTTGCTAGCAAAGCCTGATGGCCCAGGTTCAATTCCCCAGTACCCACATAATGCCAGATGTGTAAAGTGCAAGTGTCTGGAGTTCACGAGCAGCAGCAGGAGCCCCTGGTGTGCTCATACTCCCTCCCTCACTCTCACTACCTCTGCAGTAGTCAGCTCCACATTGCTGGGATGAACTTCCAAACCAGACACAGTTTACAGGAGAAAGGGGTTTATTTCCATCAGTGGTAGAAGCCACTTCCATACATCCAAGCAGACACATAACTGCAGCAAGCCAACACCAGCACCAGCACACACAAGCCCACCAGAATACCTAAGAGTAGCAAGCCCAAACCACCTGCTTATAGTAAGCAGGACCCACCTGAGCTCAGACCTCTCTGCCTACCTGTGGGCTGGAATTCCAATTCACCCTCAGTGACACCTCCTCCAGCCAGGTGTCTGGAGATGCAAGTTACAAGTTTAATACCTGAGTCAATGGGGGACAAATATTCAAACTACTTCAACCTCTCTCTCAAATAAATAAAAACAAAAAATAAGAAAAGTTAAGAAAATTCTAAATTCTTCATGTAAATTATATACCAGGAATTAAACAAATATTACTCTACTTGAAAATTCTGTCAGATATTTTTCAACTTTGTGCAAAACTAAATTAGAAATTAATCTAAGTGCTGTTATCTATGCCGCTTTTTGTTGAAAAAAAATGGCCCTATTTTCTGGGTCTTTCTTCAGATAATGAACTGACAGAAATGTGATTTTCAGGGTAGTTTTGACAAAGTAGCGCTCCCTATGTTCTACACACGCCACCTTTAACATAAGGAAATGCTGCTTTATTTCCCCACCAGCACGACTCTGGCAATGCTTGCACTGGAGGTCATGATTAATTCCCAAATGCATTTTCCTTGGCAACTTCCTTCAAGAAATAAAACTGTTTTGCAAACAATTTCTTCTTGGGGAAGGGGGTGAACAGTTTTGTATGAAGCTCTGGCTGGCCTCAAACTCACTATGCAGAGCGCAGGATAGCCTCAAACTCATTATGTAGAGCAGGATAGCCTCAAACTCATTTTGTAGAGCAGGACAGCCTCAAACTTGTTATCCACCTCTTTCAGCCTCTTGAGTATTCCTCCTGGGATTACACAGGCATGTGACACCATGCCTGACTTGCAAACAATTTGAATAGTATTTTTATGAAGGACTAATCGAGTTTTCTATCTTTTTGAAACATTAAAAAATAAATACCTCTTTTCTACATTATTCAATGCCAGATTTACAAGAAAAATCACAAATTTAAGTATTTACTGTGTATTATATGTTAACAATTACAAATAAACTGTAACAAAACATGAAATTATTATTGTCTTCAAGTAACCTTTGACTTAATAACAATCTCAAAGCATGCGAGTACTGAGGCTGGTAACTGAGAAGTCACAAGGTGCTTCTTTTTCTAAGTGAAGAGGTGAAAGTACAACAAAGTATGCTGGAATATGGGGAACAGGAAATGCTGGAGAGAAGCAGAGAAAGAGAACATTTGTGTGACTTCTATTATATATGTACTAGATAGGAAACCAATCAGTTGACATTCCTTTACTAAGCTGACCAAAAATGGAAAGAATATTGAGAACAAAAATAGAAAACATGGGCAAGAGATTGAAAAAAAGAAAAAAAAAACATGGGAGGCAGAGCAGGAGGATTGCTGTGAGTTCAAGACCACCCTGAGACTACACACTGAATTCTGGGTCAGCCTGGGCTATCGGGGGAAGGGAGGAGAAAAAAAAAAAACAAAAGATAAACCAATTTGTAAAAAGAATAACATTACTAGAAATACATATAAAGATTATAAAAACTGTGCCATGGTTGTGCAAGCCTGAAATTCTAGTGCTCAGAGGCTGAAGAAGGGACCATTAAGTCCCAAACTAGTCTGGGCTACATAACAGAAATCTGGCTCACCAAACTAAAGAGGCAGAATGTTTGCCTAACATGTGCATGGCCTGGGCCTCATCTCCAGTATCACAAAAAGAAAAAATAATGAAAAAACTGGCCAGGTTTCAAAGAAATACAAGAGCACTGAAGGTGGCTGTTCTAGCATCCCTAAAATAGAGGCAGTCTAGAACATTCCAATTGTACAATCTCTAGCAGAAAGTCATAGAACAGGTACTTTGCTTTGATGTGACTGAGAGCCAGATGACAATGTGCTAGAAGTGCATGCAGATCACCAATCTACTTATCAAACTAAACAGAAAGCATACGTAGTACCTAGAACCATTCCTTCGGGCTGTCAAGGCTGGCATGGTGCTTTTTCAGCCAATCTGCATTTGCTTGGCTCTGAGTAAAGCAAGCCGGTAGTAAAAACCTTAATGATTTTGCATTCCCTTACTAAAGCTGGTTTCTAAATGCACCAGTCCAAAAGCAGAATTTAATACTTCTGAAACATGGTAAATGAACTTTAAAAAAGAACTTAGTAAAGTTGTTTTTAAAAGTTTACTTTACTTTTAAAAGCATCTGTTGCTCCAGGTGCATGGTTTTTGTCAGGATGAAACTTCAAAGCAAGCTTTCTATAAGCTTTTTTCAAATCTTCATCACCAGCATCTTTTGTAACTCCAAGTACTTCATAGTAATTTTTACATTTGTTTATGCTGTGAACAAGAAAGTGTTACAATATAAATTTCAAGGATGAACACATTAGATAAACCTCTAACTTATTAGAATAGTGTAAAGACTATATATGGATAGTCTTCTCAAAAACTAATGATGACTTATCCCTTTCAGGCTTAGTTTGCCCCATTCTCTCTCTCTTTTGATCATAGATTATTCCTCCAGCCTCTTCCCAATCTTAATTCATGTCCATAGTACAATTTATCCCAAAGACAGAAAAGTAAAACCCATGATAATATAGATGACAGGCAGTATATTAATTATAACTAAGATTAAACAAGCAAACAAACAAAACAAACAAACAAAAAAAACTCTTGGGACTGGGGAGATGGCTCAGTGGTTAAAAAGGCACTTGCTCTACAAGCCTGACCACTGGAATTTGGATCTCCATCACCCACTTTATAGCCTGACACTTAGTGGAGCAAGGATCTGTAATGCTAACACACCCACGGCAATGAGCACTAGAGTCAGGAGAATCCTGAAGCTCCCAGGCCAGCTAGTTGGGCCTTTGCAATAGCAAGAGGGGAGGGTGGGGGGAGAGAGACACTGTCTCAAACATAGTAGAAGGAGAAGCCCAAAAAACCAACGTTGATCTCTAGCTGCTACATGAACACCATACATACATACACACACACACACACACACACACACACACACACACACACACACACACACAATAATTCTAAACTCAAACATGTATCACAGCCAAAATGAATATGTATTATATTCTAAGAATTTTGTTAATACAAAATGTAGATCTAAAGAAATACAAAATCAACAGTTTAGTATATGGAAAACAACTGTAGTAACCCTATAGTATGATTGCAAAGGTTAAGTAAATTCAGCACCATTACATTAATTTTATCTTAGTCACTCGGAAAAGGATCATGAGTCCTTTTTATATAAAATGCAAAAATAGAACATGGGACTAAAAAAATATTTGTTATACCCAATTTCCATCAGACATTCCTAGAAATTACTTAATATAGTCTGCTCCCTAAAAGACGAAACACATTTAAGCCTGAAGCATTTCAAGTATATTAGGAATAGAAAAGAAACACTCTGACTAGCTTAGATCAGAACAATAAGTACTATTGGAAGCCAACATTCTCCCACAACCGAGTAACTTGGCAACTCAAAAGCCAAAGTGTGCTGGGCGTGGTGCACCCGCCTTTACTCCCAGCACTTGGGAGGCAGAGGTAGGAGGATTGCCATGAGTTCGAGGCCACCCTGAGACTACATAGTGAATTCCAGGTCAGCCTTCGCTAGACAGAGACCCTACCTCAAAAAACCTAACAAAAAAAGCCAAAGTGTATGGGCTGGGAGTACAGCTCAGTAGTACAGCACATAGTATGTGGTGAGGCTCTGAGCTCAGGGCCCAGTATGGGGTGAGGGGACAAAGTACACTTTCAACTTTCTTTGAATAGTACTTTAAAACTGTGTTCCATGTTCAGTGTCTTGACAGCATTTGTAACAGGTGAAATAACGTAAGGTATACCTAACTGGTCACTGGCAGCAAAAAAGAAAAAAAAAAAAAAAGAGGAGAGAGGAGGGGAGAGAAGAGACAGAAAAGACAAAAAGAATAAAGGTCTGTAAGACTGACTCAGAGAAAAGACATGGTAGATTTTTTTTTTTTAACTGTGGAATCTATTAGCCACCACGGTGCTTTCTCAGAAAAATATTTCTGGGGTGAATGACCCTTAGCTCTCCTGTTATAATGAAAACATTCATTATGTATTACATGCATGAGTAGAATAAAAGAGAAAGCATGTAAGATTACAGAAATTATAGAATTTTCTTATTATCTTATCAACAAAAATCTGTTTATCATCTTTATTTTACTAACTGGATTTTTCTACTTTAGGTATTTAAAAAATCGCAGCATTTAAGATGCTTGCTTGTAAAGCAGAAGTACCCAAGTTCAATTCCCCAGTAGCCATGTAAAGCCAGGTGCATAAGGTGGCTCATGTGTCTGGAGTTGGTTTGCAGTGGCTGGAGGCCCTGGGGCACCCCCCCCCACTGTTTTTTTCTCTTACTCTCTAAAGTAAATAAATACAGTTTTAAGAATAGCAACATAAATTGGTTTTACTTCAAAAACATAACATGTCCTTTATTTAGTCAATAATACTTACTCAATACCAACTATGTCCCAGTGTGCTTAGCACTTAAGATATGTCAATAGTCAAAACAGAAATCCCTGACCTTTTCTTTCAATTTGGGAGAGAGAACATGGGTGTGCCAGGCCTGCATGGTGTGCATCTGACACATACACCGCGTTGTGCCTCTGACTCTGTGTAGGCACTGGAGATTGCAAACAAGTGCTTGCAACCACTGAGCCATTTTCCCAACCCAGAAATCCCCATCTTTGGAGACATTCTCCTAGATGTTTAGAAACTATGTGACAGAAAAATAAAGTAAAAGGTGGCACTCATAAGGCATCTACTGTAATGTCAGGTACAGGTCCATAATCCCATGTCCAACAGACATAAAACCATAGAAAAAAATGAAGACAAATATAAAGCATGATTTGACTTCTCTTCAAGTCCAAATTCTGACCTGAAGGAAATGGAAGCTACTAGGGGATATTTATTGATCCCATCTGTGTGAATATAGTAATGTTTTGCTGGCAGAACCTTACTACTTTGTTACAGATTAATGCTTCAAACCCTGCTAAATTCTTACATAATGTCTAATAGTGTTAATTTTTAGAAGATGAAAAATTCCAAATTATATCTGATTATAAAAATTTCTCATAAAGAACTGTTATATTGTATTACGCTAATTATTTTACAAAGCACATGTTTACTCCTTGTTAAATTACTATTTCTATTTCACCAATGAGGAAACTACAGCCTTGAGTAGTTAAGTAAATTACCTAAAGTCAAAATTAAGTAAATTACCTAAATAATAGATGGGAATCAGAATTTAGCTTTTTAGTGGCTGGAGATGGAATTCTGTGGCAGAGAACTTTCCTAGGAAGTGAAAGGCCCTGGGCCGAGTCTCCAACACCAGCAAAAGAAAACAAAGACATTTATCTCTACCACCTGCTTTCTGTAGGCGCTATTTCCTATGCTATACTGGTAAATAAAGCATCCCCAAATCCCTAATCACATTAAATTTATAGTTAGAAGAAGTAATAACCACATGTGTAAGTAAAATATAAATACATACATATGGTGATAAATATATGGAGAAAAATAAAGTGGAAACAGGAAAGGAGAGCCAAAAGATAGACCTGCTATTTTAGATAAGGTAATCACGGAAGCCTCACAAGGATTCGAACCTGTTTCTCTGATTTGAAAAGCTTACAGTCTCAGAAACAGAATACAGAAAAAGATGGAACCTCCAGAGCCCTCTGAATTCAGTCCTATCTCACCAAGTACCACAATATACTGCCTCTTTCTTTCCTACTAAACTAGACTAGCAGCTCTCGGAAGGCAGAAATCATGCTGGAGCAGAGGAGACACAAAACAGTAAGGACTGGAGCTAGGAAAATGGCAGGCACTGCTTGAAAGCAGAAAAAAAGCCAACAACAAACTAGCCACTGAGTACTCCTACGAAGTCATTATTATTAAATTTGAAGTTATGTTTAATTATGCTACAAAGTAAAAACTCTAAAATTGTTTTGCAAGCCGGGCATGGTGGCACATGCCTTTAAACCCAGCACTCAGAAGGCCAAGGTAAAGGACTGCTGTGAGTTTGAGGCCAGCTGGAGACTACATAGTGAATTCCAGATCAGCCCGGACTAGAATGAAACAAAACATGAAAAGGAAAAGAAAAAGAAAAAGAAAGTAAGTTGGTTTTGTAACTTCCTAAGCACAAAATGTTAGGCACTGGAAAGCAGAGGCAAGAGGGCTGCCAAGCAGTGGAGTGAACGTGTGTAGGGAGTTAAGGACATGGCTCAGTGGGTGAAGTTCTTGCTACACAAGTATGAGGAAGGACCCCAATTTGTATCCCCAGCATCCACGTTAAGTACCACGCATGGTGGACATGCCTGTAATCCTAGCACTGGTGAGATGAAGACATGAAATCCCAGGGGTTCACTGGCTAGACAGTCCAACTGAATCAGGTTCAGTGAGAGACTCTTCTCAGAGTAAGCTGGAGCACGACCCAGGAAGACCCCAGGCATGCACACACACCTGAACCAGCACACATGTGTGTGCACAAACATATGAACATATATACATGTATGCACAACACACTTACACACCCACAACCACACAAAAAGAAAAAATGGCTAGAATTCTCATAAAGTTGAAATGTTTATATAGAGAACAAATTGAAGTCAGCCATGGTGGTGCACACCATTAATCTCAGCACTCCAGAGGCAGGGGTAGGAGAATTGCCGTGAGTTTGAGGCTAGCCTGAGAATACATAGTTCCAGAACAGCCTAGGCTAAGAGCAAAAAAAAGGGGGGGGGCTGGAAAGATGGCTCTGCAGGTAAGGCACTTGCCAACAAAGCCCAAGAACCTGGGTTCAATCTCCAGTACCCACATAAAGCCAGATGCACACATGTATCTGGAGTTCCTCTGTAGTGACTAGAAGCCCTGGCATGTTCTCTCTCTCTCTCTCTCTCTCTCTCTCTCTCTCTCTCTCTCTCTCTCTCTCTCTCTCTCTCTCTCTCCCTCTCCCTTTCATAATTAAATCAATAAATTATATATGTATATATATTTTGTTTTTTGAGGTAGGGTCTCTCTAGCTCAGGCTGATCTGGAATTCACTATGTAGTCTCAGGGTGGCCTTGAACCTGCGAAAATCCTCCTACCTCTGTATCCTGAGTGCTGGGACTAAAGGTGTGCGCTACCATATCTGGCTAAAATATATTTTTAAGAAAAGAGAATAAAGACTACTCAGTTAGAGAAATCAATTATTTCCCTAATTCTTAGCTATATCCAGTTCAAGTGTATCTTTCCTGGTCCAAAAATTTCATGGCATGTTAGAGAAAAAAAATCTTAAAAAGCAAGCAGAGCTATAAAGGCATCACCAACACTACAGGGAATGGTAATGGGTAGGAAAAGACTACATATGCCAAGTGATGCTCCAAATGTACTCATTCACCTCATTTTTTTTTTCACAAAATGAGAAATTACCATACAGATACCAATTTTGTTTTTTGAGGCAAGGTCTTGCCCTAACTTGGGCTGATCTGGGACTCACTCTATAGCCTAGGCTGGCCTACTCATGGAGATTCTACCTTATCTTCCCAAGTGATAGCATTAAAGGCTACTTCTCCTGGCTCCATACATCAATTTTAATTCATATCGCTGCTCACTGCGATTGTTTTCACCAGTTATATGCTTGTCACAGGTTGTTTGTTCTTTTTTCCTTTCTGAAAGACTAGAACCCTTCCCTCCACCCCTGGGGTGGGGGGGAACAGACTATTGCTAAGGCTCTTGGATGCCCACCAGAACTAGATGGTAAAATCATACTGCTGAAGATACCACACACTTGGGCTGTATACAGGTCACTGAGAAATTAACCTGGAACAGAGCTGCCAGCCTCCTCCCTGTTGTCAGGATGCTGGAAAGAGCTATGCAGCCTGTTAGGATTGAGAAACGTCATTAACAGTCTTAACCAGCAGTGGACCCTGAATATCAAATGGTGCAATGGTGGCGTGTCTGTTATAGGAGAAACCAACTGACTGGACTTGAGGTCCAAGCCATTGCAGGGAATTTCTGCCTGGTACTGAAAACCTAATCAAAAAGTCTGGGAAGGTGAGATGGTAGTTGGTGCAGAGCTGGAAGGCACTGTATAAGATGGCCAGGGGAGGTCAACAATAGTTGGAGTAAACAGAGATCACTGATATGAAAAGCAGTCTGCCGCCATGAGTAGGCTGTACACACTTCCTACTGGGAAAGAACAGTGAACCAAGATACAAACACTTGTGTAATGAAGGCGCCAAAGCCTAGGGGAGGTAATCAACAGCTTTTAATTTGGCCAAGTAATCCACTCAGTGATGGGGAAGCCTTAACTGGAATTAGGGACTCAGGGCGAAATGTATTGTGAACCAAAATCTTGGGCCCCCAAAGAGAAATTCACTTTATAAGTGAATTACAAAGAAGCTACTCACAATAGAATCTAGCCAATCCAGAAATGTGTATCTCAGTTAACCTATACTGATCTCACTCTCTGATGGAGATTCTGTTTGTATTTTTCAGAAGGCAGAAAGCGAGCTGTGGCCTTTCTGACCTTTCCAACGAGCCACAGACCTGATAGCTGACATCCCGGCAAAAGATGCGCCACCCCAGACCTACCATGGGGGATCCACATGGAACCCCGCCAGAGAGGGGTGGCATAAACAAGAGACCTATAACCACAGTCAATCAGCTAACCCAGGATAAGCCAGCGAGACAGACACCAACGATTTTCAACACAACCTAAAGCAGAAGTACAGAGGCCCCTAAGACCTCAACAATAAAGCAGCCTTAATACTCAACCACCATGACTCAGAGAACTGAGCAGAAGAGGGGGCGGAAAGATTGTAAGAGCCATGGTAGAGGAGAATATCCAGAGACATGGCACCCCTCAGTAATAATATACAAAGGGGGGGGAACCGGGTTGACTCCTAGGCTATCCATAATCCTCTACCCCATGGACTGATCCAGTTTGCCCACGGAGGAGGATACCCAGCTGACTGGAGACAAGGGAAGAGGGAAATCGGGGAACTGGGGACATCATCACATTATTTGCTCATTCAGTGTATGGATAATAAAGATATAATTTATATAAAAAAAGTCTGGGAAGGTCAAAAGCTCTAGGTGATAAGCTACTACTGTTGTCTGGCTAAATGGATATATTATGCCCACCAAACTGCCCTCCAAATACTTATGTTCACACACTCACATTCATGCTACTCTCACTTTTGGTTAGGCATCTCTTTTCAGATGATGGTGACCAATGGAAGACTTACAACTCACCAAAGTACTAAAAAGAAGTGTCAGTGGTGTCTTCAGCTCTGAAACATCTCAATCACACCCTCCAAGGCTCAGGGCCATTGCAGTAAAGATGGCAAAAAGAATGTAGAGCCAAAGGAAGGGGAGGAGGCTCTGCAATACTGTCTGCCAGACACAAAGTGGCCGTGGTATTCATGATCTCATAGTGACTAATGCTACTTACACAAGACCTGCATAATAGGAGGGGGAAAACGAGGACATCAAGCCAGATGTGGTGGCGCACACCTGTGATCCCAGCACTCAGGAGGCAGAGGTAGGAAGATCGCTGTGAGTTCAAGGCCACCCTAAGACTATATAGTAAAGTCCAGGTCAGCTTGGGCTAGAGCAAGACACTACCTGGTGGAAGAGGGGGAAGGAAAATGATGACATCAAAGTAAGAGACTAGCTGGAAAGAAGGGATTCAGTGGAGGGGGGATTTGGGATGGGGACAGGAAGGGTGATGGGGGGGGGGATTATTGTGTTTTACTTTCTATATATATGGAAGTTGTCAATAAAAAGTTAAAAAAAAAACTAACCTTCTGAAGCCTTAAAGCATTTTTCAAAAGGAAGAAAGTGTACAGTGGGTAATTTACATACATGTATGTTCTCCTTTTCTTTGGCTCTTTGACATGCTTAGCTGCTTTGGAACTTGGCCAGAAAAAGAGCCATCAATAGACACAGCCCCTTCACCCTGGACCAGAACCAGAAACCAAAATAAATTTCTTTTCTGTATAACTATAAATGGAATGGGGAGAATCCATTAGCTGTTTCCAAAAAGAATATAGCATAACAAGACTCTGGGTATCAATAATGGGAAACATCTGATCCCATTTTATGTCTTTTTTACATGATCAAAAGCATATTGACAGGACAGGAGGGTCATCTTTCAATTCGCTCTTCTTTTAACATTAGAACGTATTATTTAAATACATGTACAGGCTGAGGATATAGCTCAGTTGGTAGAGTGCTTGCCTAATATCCATCAAGTCCTGGGTTAGAACCTTAGTACAGTACAAACCAGGCATGGTCTCAAACACCCATGATCACAACACTGGGGAGGTGAAGGGAGAAGGCTCAGAAATTTAAGGTCATTTTCAACTATACAGAAAGCTTGAGGCCAGCCTATGACACATAACACCCTGTCTCAAAAGAAAAATAAGGGGTGGGGGAGGAAAAAAACAAGGTAATAGGAAGGGATTAGGATTAAAATGAACTATGTACATGTATAAAAATTGTCAACAAAAAGGTTTAAAGGGTCGGGGAGGTGGTTCAGCTGCTAAAGGCACTTTTTGCAATTCCACAGTACCCATGACAAGCCAGATGCACAAAGTGGCACGTGTGCAGTGATGAAAGGCCCTGATATACCCATTCATTCCTCTCTTGTTTTTTTTTTTTTTTTTTTTTTTTTGAGGTAGGGTCTCGCTTTAGCCCAGGCTGACAGGAAATTCACTATAAAATCTCAGAGGCCTCGGTCCTACCTCTGCCTTCAAGCTGAGAAACAAGCAAACTCCAAATTTAACTGATATATAGAGAGATACTTCTGAGACAAGGAATCAGTTATTTTTTAAAAAATATTCATCTTCAAGCAGAGAGATACAGAAAGAGAGAGAGAGAGAGAGAGAGAGAGAGAGAGAGAGAGAGAGAGAGAGAAAACACCAGGGCCACCACCTTGTGGGTCTGGCACATGTGGGTACTGGGGAACTGAACCCGGGTAACCAGGCACTGAAGGCAAGTACCTTCACCACTGAGCCATCTTTCCAGCCCCAGTTATTTTTTTGAGCTTAGCAAAAATGATTTATCTTTCATTTAAATAAATGAAGTGTAAAACAAATAAATTGGGCCTGGTGGCATTCAGGAGGAAAGTTAAGACAGGAAGATCATGAGTTCAAGGACAGACTAAGATACATAGCAAGACTTTATCTGAAAAAAAAAAGGGGGGGGGTACCTCATAGGGACTAACTGAAGCCTTCATGACCCCACAGTGAATACCACTGATGAGCCTCCAGGGTAACAAGAACTGGGGGGAGGGGATAAGAGTATAACTTGTTATAATTTACATAAAATAAAATAAAAATTAAATTTTATAAAAAGGGATCAGGTGTGGTAGCATATGCCTTTAATCCCGGCACTTGGGAGGCAGAAGTAGGAGGATCACTGTGAGTTCAAGGCCATCCTGGGACTACAGAGTTGCAGGTCATCCTGGGCTACAGTGAGACCCTGCCTCAAACCACCTCCCCCCCCCCAGAAAAAAGGGAGGGTAAGGGAGAGGAGAGGAGGAAAGCTGAAGGTTAAATCAAATCTTAAATTTAAATCTCCATAATTTGAGGCTGGGAATGTAGCTCAGTTTGTAGAGTGCTTACCTAGCAGGAACAAAAGCACTGAGTTCAATCTCCAGTACTATCCAAGTGTGGTGGTGAACACTGGTAATATAAGCACCTAGGAGGTGGAGGAAGGAAGCCCAGAAGTTTGAGATCATCCTCAACTACATGTCAAATTTGATACCAGCCTGAGCTACATGAAACCCTACCTCAAAACAGAGAGGGCTGGAAAGATTGCTCAGTGGCTAAAGGCACTTGCTTAAAAAAAAAAAAGGCAAAAAGGACATGGCTGAGAAGATGGCTCAGCAGTTAAAGATGATGGCTCAGCAGCAAAGCCTGCCAACCCAAGTTCAATTTCCCTATACCTACATAAAGCCAGATGCACAAAATAGTGCAGGCATCTGGAGTTTGTCTGCAATAGCAAGAGGCTCTGGAGCACCCATACTCGCTCACACTCATACACACATTAATTATTTTTAAATGGACAGACAAATCTACATTATTCAAATAAGTTAACAGTTGTACAAAATGTTTCTAGATGATAACTGCTGATTATCTATATTTGTTTAGATATAAGGTGGTCTTTTTAAGTGTCATCAAATGACACTTTCCTCAATTACTTTTTTATTTTTATTTTAAAATATTTTATTTATTCATTTTCAAGCAGAGAGGTACAGAGAGAGAGATACAGAGATACAGAGAGAGAGAGAGAGAGAGAGAGAAAGAGAGAGAGAGAGAGAGAGAGAGAGAGAATGCATCAGGGCCACCACCTTGTGGGTCTGGCTTATGTGGGTACTGGGGAATTGAACCCGGGGCCTTAGGCACTGGAGGCAAGTGCCTTAACCACTAAGCCATCTCTCCAGCCCCTCAATTACTTTTTAATATATTTCAAATCAAAGAGAACAGCGCTCAGTGTTACAGAATATTACAGAATATACTAAGTTATACAACTTTTCTTTAGTCTTACTGTAAACTAGCTCTTACTTATGCAACTGAAACAGTATTATTGCATGGCTTCTCCCATTGAGCCAAACTGTCACTGAGCAACTAGTTTACATAAATAACTATCCTCACCACGAGATGAACAGGCTTTCTTGAGAAAAATCCCTTGTGTACAGATAAAACAAAAAAACAAGAGGGCATGGTGGTTCACAGCTTTAATCCCAGCATTTAGGAGGCTGAGGTATGAGGATTACCAGCCTGGACTACAGAGTAAATTCCAGGTCAGCCTGGGCTAGAGTGAGATCCTGCCTCAAAACAAAAACAAGAAAAATCTTGTAAGTTTTTTCATTGAACTGTTCCTTTACCAAAATATTATATGGTTCAGTTAAGCAACTCTTACACATAATACTGATAAACATTTTGAATAACTTGGGGATTCTCTTTTAAAAAATGTTCCAATCACAATTAGTCCCAGAAAGAAAAATATATATTATCTATCATCCATCCATCTATCATCTATCTATCTATCTATCTATCTATCTATCTATCTATCTATCTATCTATCTATCTAATCTATCTGTCATTTTTAAATAACTTTTTATAAGATACTACAGCTGGTCATGGTAGCACATGCCTAAAATCCCATCACTGGAGGAGCAGAGCCAAGAAGATCACAACAAACTCATGGCCAGCCAGGGCTATACAGTAAGACCTTGTGCAAAAAAAAAAAAAAAAAAAAAAAAAGCCACAAATAGGGCTGGAGAGATGGCTCAGCGGTTAAGGCACTTGCCTCCAGTGCCTAAGGCCCCGGGGTTCAATTCCCCAGGACCCACATATGCCAGACCCACAAAGTGGTGGCTCTGGTGTGCTCTCTCTCTTTCTCTCTCAATCTCTGTATCTCTGCTTGAAAAATGAATAAATAAAATATTTTTTTAAAAAACCACAAATAGCTAATTCTTCTACCCAAACTAATTCTTCTATCTTAAGTATGGCTTAGTAATCAATGTTAAGTTAACATTCTACTCCTTGGCTGCTCTCCTCTGCATATACTATGTTCTTCAAGCTTTTAGAAACCAAAAGAAAAGAAAAGAAAAGAAAAGAAAAGAAAAGAAAAGAACACCAGATTTAAAAAAATTTCATTCACTAAACTTTATAACTATAGCTTTTAAGGGGAAACTTTCAAGTATCTATGTGATTCTAGTCTTTATAGAAAAAATTCACAAATATCACATACAATTAATTTTGAGGCCCTGCATTTGGAATTTTTTTTTCCTGGGGATGGGGTGTGCCCAGTGAGTAGAGTACTTGACTAGTGTGCATGAAGCCGTGGGTTCCATCCCCAGCACCACATTAGTGGGTACGGTGGTGCATGCCTGTCATCCCTGCACTTAGAAGACCTCCTCTCAAAGAGAGAGACTATGCTATCCTAAAATAATGTAACGTCTATAAGAAAATATAATTTGTTTTCAGATATCATTTCCAGGAATGTGCCTCAGTACATTGCTTCCTTAAAACTTCACCTGGAAGAAGTCCAAAAGCAAAAAGTCTCTCTCATACTCACGTACTCACTGACACATCTTGACACAGTACTTGTTATGAAAGTGCTTAGCAGCATTACTTACATCTTCAAAGGGCTGCACTGCCATTCATATCACAACCATGGAATCGTTTTTGTCTTATTGTGATACCACTCAGACAAAATGATACAATCAAAGTTTAGCATATGTAGAGGGAAAAAGGCAAAATCCAAATATCCTGATGTTAGATTTAATCAAGATGTGGTGATGTCACTCCTTAATAAATAAAAATCTTTTTCTCAAAATACATTATCATTAGAAAGCGTGGTAAGAAAAACAGTGAAACAGAGGGGGAAAAAAAGGAAGGGGACTGGAGGGATTGCACAGTGGTTAAGGCACTTGCTTACAAAGCCTAACAACCCGAATTTGATTCCCCTGTACCCACAAAGGCATATGAACAAAGTGGTACATGCATCTGAAATTCGTATGCAGCAGCTAGAGACCTGACACACCCATTCTCTCTCTCTCTCTCTTCTATATCTCTCTCTACTTGCAAGTAAATAAATAATTTATTTTTTAGAAAAGATAGTAAGATTAAAAAGATAAACTGGAGCAAGCAAGAGACAACTACTATGTGCTGACATTAGCTCTCTGTAGTATGTAACTCACTTTCCCTGAGAATATCTTGACTGATCACCCTTTAGACTATCTTTTATTTGTTGAATTAGGCCTGGCATGGATGTGCATGCCTTTAATCTCATAACTTGGAAGGCAGAGAAAAGAGGATCACTGTGAGTTCGAGAGTAGCCTGGGACTACAGAGTGAGTATAAAGGTCAGCCTGAGCTAGAATGAGACCCTAACTTGAAAGAAGGCCCAAACATGCTGGGCATGGAAGATCACAATGAGTTTAAGGCCACCCTGAAACAACATAGTGAATTCCAGGTCAGCCTGGGCTAAAGCGAAACACTACCACCAGTGTGTGTGGCGGGGGTATGGGGGGATGAGGGGTGGGGGGGTGGTAGGGGGGGTTGGAGACAACATTAGCATATCAACACAATTTTCTTAAGTTGCAACAGGAAACAAAACACTTATATTTTAAAAAACAATTATATTTATATTCAAGTTTCACTTTATTTCCAGAAAAACCTTTACTTATAAAATTAGCAAAGCCAGATTTCCAAAACTGAGTTCATAGTTTTTCAATCTTAGTTCTGCTTTAAGTATATCAGAAGTAGTACTAAACAGACAAAATAATCAAAGTTAAAAAAAAAAAAAGAAGGGAGGAGGAGGAGGAGGTAGAGAGATGGCTCAGCTGTTAAAGGTACTTGCTTACAAAGCCTGATGGCCCAGGTTCAATTCCCCAGTACTCACATAAAGCCATTAACACAAAGTGGCACATGCATCTGGAGTTCACTTGAAGTGGCAGGAGGCCCTGGTGCACCCATACTCACTCTCTCTCTCTCTCTCTCTCTCTCTCTCTCTCTCTCTCTCTCTCTCTGCCTCTCTAAATAACAATGTATTTTTTTAAAAAAAACTAAATGAAGGGCTGAGGAAATGGATCAGTGGTTAAAAAGGCACTTGCTTGCAAAGATTGTCAGCCCAGGTTAGATTCCCCAGGTTAGTCAAGGCTAGAGTGAGATGAACCTCCTTCAAAAAATAAAAATAAAAATAAAAAAGAAGTACAGGGCTGAAGAGATGGCTTAGCAGTTAAGGTGTTTGCCTGCAATGTAGAAGGACCAGAGTTTGATTCCCCAGTGCCCATATAAAGCCAGAGGGTGCATGTGTATGGAGTTCATTTGCAGTGGCTGGAGGCCCTAGTGCGCCCATTCTCTCTGTGTCTGCCTCTTTCTCTCTCTCTCAAATAAATAAATAAAATATTGTTTTAAAAAGTACATATACCTCTTCCTCCCAAATGCTGGGATTAAAGGCATGCACCACCATGCCCAGCCCTCATACAACATTTTTAAAGAATGTTTGTGACTTATACATAATTTAAAAGGTAGAAAATTCCATAGACTTGTTACTTCCAAGATGATTTCACAAAGAATATGAACTATAGCAACAGTTAATTTACCCATGCTTGTTCTATAAATTTTGTTTTAGCACTTTTTAAGATAGAATTGTATGAGTATCAATTATAACAGAGATGAATCAGTTTTATTCCTACCTGAGAACTCCATCAACTTGGTCTTTGGTGTAGACTTTTCCACTTTCACCACTGCCCGGCGTGCTGTCCTTTGTGCAGTTAGGCTTGTTTTGATCTCCACTAGCTGATGGTTTTCGGCAATGGGCACTACTGCCAGCAGTGCTTCCGTTTTTCATGATAATTTCCAATAATGCTGTGAAAAGACAAAAGTAAAGTATGCTGTGCCTATTTATACCAAGATACATACATAAGATCTTGAGGAGATAGATATTAAGCAGACAAACCGCAAACAATGCCCTCCAGAATTATTTTTCTTTGGGTCTTCTTCCCTCCCACTTTTTGTGAGACAGAGTCTTATTATGGAATTGAGGCTCACATTATACAGCCCAGACTGGCCTTGAGCTCTCAATTCTGCATCAGACTCCCAGTGTTTCATAGTTAGTAACCATCATTCAAATGTAATGACATTATGTTCTGACACTGTAGATATGGTTCAAATATTTTAAATTAGTGGATGACTTTTATTTCCTTTTCATATTCTTTATTTTTTGGGGGGAGGAGGGCTTGAAGTAGGGTCTCACTCCAGCCCAGGCTGACCTGGAATTCACTATGTAGTCTCAGGTCTCAGGGTGGTCTCAAACTCATGGCAATCCTCCCACCTCTGCCTCCCAAGTGCTGGGATTAAAGGCTGCTAGTGGGGCTGGGAGGGCCTGTATGGCTTGGGACAAGCAAAGTTACTACCTCAGAGATGGCTCAGTGGTGGCCCAAGTTCAATACCCCAGAACCCACATAAATCTAGATGCACAAAGTGACTCATGCATCTGAATTTCATTTGCAGTGAACTATTCTCTCTCCCTCTCTCTCCCCCACCTTTTTCTCTCTCTCTTTTTCTCTCTTTCAAATAAATACATAGATATTTTTAATTATTGGGACCAAGGAGGCATTCATTGACAAAAATGGCTGAGCTTAACAGGGCCTCCATCAATGATGTAAAGGAAGCAATTTATGACACATGGGGAAATGAACAAATCGGTGAGAGCCACACCTCTCATTGTCAACAAATAGGAAAGCAGATTAGAAAGTTAGAATGAACCCTGTATGTAGTGCTAGACTGAAAATGAAACATGTATGTGTACATGAGTATGTGGGGGAGGTCTTAGAGACAACAGACTAGAGATCAAATTACTAGAGATTAAATGCAATGACAGCTGGGTGTGGTGGCACATGCCTTTAATCCCACCCAGCACTAGGGAGGCAGAGGTAGGAGGATTGCTTTGAGTTCAAGGCCACCCTGAGACTACATAGTGAATTCCAGGTCAGCCTGGACTAGAGTGAGACCCTACCTCGAAAAGCAAAAAAAAAAACAAACAAACAAAAAAAAAAACCACAATGACAACATTTAAAGGAACCAACTTAAAGGGGCACTCACTAAATTTGAACAAAATAATAAGAATGACAGATTAAGTGGGAATCTATGAATCTGCCCAGATCAGTAAAACTAAATGCCAATGAATAAATGTGAAAGAAATAGCAGAATGAAAAACAAGCTTTGGGGTGGGAGATAGCACAGTAGTTCAGGTGCTTGTTTGCAAAGCCTGATGACCTAAATTCAATTCCCCAGTACCAATGTGAAGCCAGATGAACAAAGTGCTGCATACGTCTGGTGTTCTCTGCAGCAAGAGGCCCTCATCAGTCCATATTCTCTCTCTCAAATAAAAATAGCACGCCTTTAATCCCAGCACTAGGCAGGCAGAGGTAGCAGGATTACTATGAGTTCAAGGCCAGCCTAAAACTACTTAGTCAGCATGCTAGAGTGAGACCCTACCTCAGAAAAAAAACTAAATAAATAAATGAATGGCTTTTTTAAGCCACCTTTAGCCAGGCATGGTGGTGCACACCTTTAATCCCAGCATTTGGGAGGCTAAGTAGGAGGACAACCATGAGTTCAAAGCCAGCCTGGGCTATAGAATGAGTTCTAGGTCAGCTTGGCCTGGAGTGAGACCCTGCCTTGAAGAAACATGAACAAAATAACTACAACAACAACAACAAGACATCTTTTGGGCTGGAGAGATGGCTTAATGGTCAACAGCACTTGTTTGCAGAGCAATCTTCCTGCATCAACCCCCTTAGTGTTAGGACTTGAGTAGTGTGCTGCCATGCTTGGCAGGGTATCTCTTTATGGGAGTTTTTTCCACAAATTAAGAAATAACTTTTAAAAGTTGTGGAGGGTCAGGCATTACAAAACCTGCCAGTCTGGGTTTGATTCCCCAGTACTCACATAAAGCCAGATGTACGAAGTGGCACATGCATCTAGAGTTCATTTGCAGAGATCAACATGCCCATATACTTTTGTCTGCCTATCTGCGTCTCTCTCTCTCTCTCTCTCTCTCTCTCTCTCTCTCTCTCTCTCTCTCTCTCTCTCTCTCTCTCCTCACAAACAAATAAATAAAAATATTTTTAAAACAGTTGTGGAACTAGGAGAGGTCTCAGGCAGCCATGGGGAAGCTACTTGTTGGGTACTGAGGGAGAAAGAGAGTCATGGATCCCTGGTCCCCTGTGGTTGAGCCTGTCTCACCAGCCAGCAGGAGACAGGCCCCATGAGGAAAGGTGAATGCGCAGCCGAAGCCCCATAGACTCACAGCTGGGAGAAGTGTCCGAGCAGATCTCAAACTGTATTCCAATATCCAAAATATATATAACCCAAGGATGCATTGTATTGTCTTATCTCTTTCACAAAGGGGGCTTAGGAAACAGGAACTCAGCTACCGGGAACTCAGGCAGCAAAGCCTGAGTTAGCACTTCTATCACCGCTGCCTCAGGGGACACAGGTGTGCTAGGATTAAAGGTGTGTGCCCCCACGCCCGGCTTCTAAAACTTAGTTCAAGGTTACTCAGCTAGGCTGGGGCACAACAGCTACTACTATTATTTTCTAGATAGACATGCTTTGTCCATCAAACTGCCTTCTAAATAATTATATTTATAGTCACTGATCAGTGCTACCATTAGCTTTAGTCAGAGAAACTTCTTTTTGCAGTGGTCAGCAGCAAGCACAGAACTCTTAACTGGTCAAGCTGCTAAGAATAAGTAGCTATTGAATACTATTCCATCCAGAGCACGGGGGTCATTAAAGAAGGGTAGAAAGAGTGCCAGAGTGCAGGAAAATGGTGCATTGCATGACTGTGGTGCTCTAGAATTCAGAGCAGTTGTGAATAGCTGCACGAGATCTACAGAAGAATGTGCCATCAGCATCCTGTCTTGGAGGACAGAGGAGCTCATGGGCTCCACCTTCCCTGAAGAATTACAGGGTTAATGGATGATGGGTGAGGGACGGGCATTTTCTTCAGTAGCCACTGGTAAAGTACCCATGCTCCTGTAAGCAAACTTAATGAAATTCATTGGATCACCAAAGGGGGAGGGGTGGGACAAGTAAGAGGATCAACAGGAAAGGAGAATGGGGTTGAGAGAGTAACGGGAAGGCCAATATGACTTAAGTATATTATGTACATGTAGGAAAATGTCACAGCAAAGTCCATTATTATGTGTTGTATATAATGAATATATGCTGATAGCATTTTTTTAAGCTGTGAAGCCAGACATGGAAATAGCTGTAATGGTTAATCTGGATTGTCATTCTGATCGGCTAGAGTCACCTAAGAGACAAATATCTGGGCATGATTGAAGGAAATTTCTAGATTAGCTTCAGCAGCACACATACATACTAAAATTGTGAATGGGAGATCCACCCTGTAGTAGATTGATCCAGGTATTCCCCCCCATAAAAAAGTATTCTGAATGCTTGATCCCCAGCTGATGGCAGTTTTGGAACTGGAACCTTGTTGGAGCTGTGTTGTCGGGGGGTGGGCTTATGGGGTTCTGGCCAGCTTCCCCTTGCCAGTGTTTGGCACACCTTCCTGCCGCTATTCACAGTGCTGTGGCAGAGGTGATGTCCACCCTCTGCTCATGCTGTTGTTTTCCCTGCCATCATGGAGATTCCCCTGGAGTCTGTAAGCCAAAATAAACCCATTCCTCCACAAGCAATGTTTGGTTGGGTTCTTTTCCATGAGCAACGAGAAAGGTGACTATAACACACCCTAACTGCCAGAGCAAGAGACCCTTTCTCAAAATTCCAAGGCACCATGCAAGTATTTTTGCTGTAGTAATAATATACAATATTTTGAAGTTGAAATGCTTCCTCTCCCAGGATTATGTTTTCAAAACTAGGTTCTAGTGGCACTACTCTGGAAGGTTCTGGAAATTTTGACAGGCAGTCAATAAGGTAGGTAGGGGGGGGGGGTATATTATCCTTGGGTACTTCCATGTTTCCTGGTTTTTTTGTTTGTTTGTTTTTGGTTTCTCCAGGAGCCCAGGCTGACCTACAATTCAACTCTGTAGTCCCAGGCTAGCCTTGAACTCACAGCGATCCTCCGACGTCTGCCTTGCAAGCGCTGGGATTAAAGGTGTGTGCCACCATACTCATCCATTCTCTGGTTCTTGGTCTGCTATGGCGTGAACAGGTCTGCTATGCCATGCCCTCCCTGCAATGACGGACTAAGCATTCTTATACTGTAAGCCAAAATGAGAGAGTCAGTATGGTGGTGTGTGTTTATAATCTCAGCACTTGGAAGCTAGCAGCAGGAGGATCAGAGTTCAAGGCCATTCTTAGCTATACTGTAAGTCTGAGGCCAAGCCTTGGCTATGATGAGATACAAAAGAAAGGAAAGGCTAATTCCAGCACTCGGGAGGCAGAAGTAGGAGGATGGCAGAGAGTTCAAGGCCACCCTGAGACCACATAGTGAATTCCAGGTCAGCCTAGGCTACAGGGAGCCCCTACCTCAAAAAAG
>PVHP010023795.1:0-27019 GCA_004024765.1 Zapus hudsonius | reverse complement strand
ATTTATTTTCCTACATTTATGTCATGCTTGATATCTTTTATCTATTAAACATCTTTAGAAATGACTCCATACATAAAATATCATATTATTCATATTACTAAAGTCTTTCCTAATCACCTCCCCAATATCTTCCTGAAATAGAAGAGGGAAATTTGGGATTGTCATCTTCACAGAGTAGAACTCTATATTTTAAACACATCTCAATATTGAAATATTGAAAATTCCTCTTAAACACTATGAAATAGAGAAAATGTACAGACAGATAGATGTATTTACTATGCTATAAAAATTAAAAACTAGGCTGGAGAGATTTCTCAGTGGTTAAAGGCACTTGCTTCCAAAGCTTGCTGGCCTGGATTCAATTTCCCAATATCAATATAAATCCAGAATCACAAAGTCATGCATGTGTCTGGAGTTTGTTTGCAGTGAAAGAAGGCCCTGGCTTACCTATTAATATTCTCTCTCTCTCTGCCTGTTTCAAATAAACATTTTTATGACATCTGTTTCTCCAAACTTGGAAAATCATGAAAAAGAATGGAACATAGTAAAAAATTAGCAGAAATTAGGACAATTACAGTAAAAATAATAACCACAAATGTAATTTGAGTGCCCACTAATAAATTAAATAATATGTCCTGTTTTTATGGCATCTGTTTTATCCCCTCCATCCCGAGGCTTAAAATAAATGTCATGTCTATCACGCAGAGAATGAATCTTAGAGCAATAAGTTAAATAGAGCTTCTGCAAAGTATCATTATAAATTGGTATACTTGTTGAGGCTTTTAAGAATAACACACACACACACACACACACACACACACACACACACACACACACTTTAACAGTCAAGCAATTTGCCCAAAGCCGCATGGGTCACATTTTTTTCAATATATTCATCTGATTATTTCTGTTGTTAAGGATTTGTTAGCATAGAATGAAAATATTTATTTGGTTAAGGGTTTGTTCACTTCAAATGACCAAATTTCTTTGGTGTAATCCATCCAAATAGCAAAAAGCACACTTCTCATGGTGGCCAGGAGCAATAAGCTTCATGGTGCCCTATCATAGTACACAAGAACACTGCTAGACAGAGTTCTGTTTGTTTTGAAAGATTATTTTAAATACGGGCACCAGGTGATTCAGTGTTAGTTGAACATTTCTTACATTTTGACATAGTGGTATTAACAGAAATTTGCAGCAATGTGATTTATGTTACCTACTACAGATAAAGGTGATCTTTAATAAGTCATTATGACATTTTTGTTTCTATGACACTTTAACTGAAACTTTGCCTTTCCTTCAAATACATATTTAATCAAAGATATTCTGTAGCAATCACATACAGCCAGGCATTGCTTATAACTCTTCATCACTAATAAAAACCAGCTATTTTTATTTCTGCATTTTTCCTACACCCTTTTAATCCATGTTGCTCTCACTCTCCATTGGAGAAATTGTTTCTCTTTTACAGAAGGCAGAGAAAACCAGTGAGAACCAAAATCCATCAACATGACAACAAAAGATATCTGATTCTATATCATGCAATAAGCCTCCTCTTACACCTGAGCCAGGGCCCAGGTGAAACCACAGAGTGTTGTTCTCAGGGCAAGCCTGTCAACCTGACCCAGGGAAAATGGTGATAGACACTGAGGACACTCAAATTGTATCAAAGCAGAAATCAGAAGTTGCTTAGTTTAACACTAAAGTAGATTTACAACACACCCACCAAGGCTCAGGGAAAATTCCAGAAGAGGGATGGAAAGATTGTAGGAGCCACAGATTTCAAAGGAGTATCCACAGGAGTGGCCCAACTCCCCTCCCAAATGACTGACTGATGCTCTCAATGCAACACATAACCCATAACTCCATGGTGAATACCAGTAGTCCCACCAAGGATCTGTAATCCCTCAGTGGAATGGGGTCAGGGAGGAGGAGAATGAGGCCAACACATGACTTGTCCATACAGCAAACTTCCTGATTAATAAAAAGTGAAAAAAAGAGAAAAGAATACACACATGAACACACACACACACACACACACACACACACACGGACATACACATATATATCCATATTAAGACTTTGCATATTTCATATCTTGGTCAATGTATTTTGATGTAATTGGTTTCTGTTGAAACTCAAGATATTTTTTATTTTATTTTTTTAAAAATACTCTGAGAATGGGTCCTTAGACTTATTCAGATTTTTCATAGGTTCTATGGTATGAAAAGACTGCCTTCCTGATCCAGAGGCTGCTTTAAATGAATTCACTGTTATTTTCATGAAGAGAAGCAGAAATGCAGTGAGACTCTATTGTCACTTCTAATATTACAATAGTGAATATTTCCCATTAATGTGCTATATCCTCCCGATGTTAGGCATATAGTTAACTTAGTCTGACAATAGCCATGATGGCCTGGAGGACCTGGGCCGAAACTTACTGGAATGAGGAACAAGGGCGGCAGCTGGCTGATCTTACCCAACAAGATGAGGAAGGTTGAAGGTAGTTGCATCAAGACATCAAATGTTTATCTTGAGGGATAGGTCCTGGAATTTATCTCACCCCACCACCACCAAGATATGGGCAATAGAAATGGGCCAGAATATGTAAGTTCAAAGACTATGGAAAAGTACTGTGTGACTTGTGCCTGCTTAAGATAAACTATAAAAACTGCCTGAATCGTATACTCAGGCTCCATGTTGAAACCCGCTGAGCCAGGCAGATACCTGGACCCCAGCTAGCTGGAAATAAACCTCACTGTGTGACTTGCATTATCATGTGTGTCCTCTGTCCTTCTGAGGGGTGGTCAACTCTAACACCACTTCATCAAAAACAATGCTCTGCAACAAATTATGCTTATTTTCAATGTTACATTTATAAGTAGTATATTTTCCACTTATATACTGACTTGTAGGTTTTGAAGAAAGGAGAGTAGAGGAAAATGTAAAAGCTTAAAGATAAACAGGTGATAAATATATAATATAAAATAGAAGCAAGAAGAATTAGATGGGAAAGAAAGATAAATGATGGAATCTAAGAATCAGATTTCTTCCTCTCTCGTCTACTACAACCAATAGCTTTGGGCATCCTATTTGGCCTCTCACAATCAACTAGAAAACAATCACTCTGTTTTCATATAATATTACATTGAAAACTCTGTATCATCTCTATGTTTAATTCAATTATTTTGTTTAAGCAAATATTTGTCAAAATTCTGTGTGTGCTATAACTAGCAGGTGTAGTTATTCATTTATGTAACAAAATAGATTCAGTATTAGGTTATTTGGAATAACATTATTATTTCAGAATTTATGTAGAATAATTGTGATGGTTAAGTAAATTTTGCTACCAACTTGACCTGTTAGTAACTTTAGGTGGGTCTCTGAGGTTGTTTGCAGGAAGACAGCCCTCTCAATAGGGGGCAGGATATAAGAAGGCTCAAGGAAGCTAGAACCATCCTTTCCTGGAAGGGCAGTGCAGGAAGGAAATTCCAAAGAATCGTGGAATCATTAAGTCTGGGAAAGGGTTGTAAGACCCCAACCTAAGGCTACATAAAGGGGAAGGAAATCTCTCTCTTCTCATCCTGTCTTTTGCTGTTTTATGGGAGTGGGGTGGGGAGGGGTTTTTGGTGATGGCTTCTCTCTTTGTTTGGAACTGTGAAAGGGGACCAGCCTCTTTTGCTAGTAAGGAAGTTCCCCTGGATCTATAGCTTCAATAAAACCTTTCCTCCCATAACTGTGCCTGGTTTGGAGGTTCATCCCAGCCAGTTGTAAGTGGCTTATGACAACAATACTTAAAAATAGTTTTGTTCTGAGACTATTGTATAGTTGTTTCAGTGTTAAAAATTCTAAATATTTTAATTTTTCTTTCTGAACTCTCTGAAGAGTACAACCTATCAATTTAACAGGATGCCCTTCTAATTTCCATGCAGAAAACAAATAACTTTCAATCTCCTGTGACAGAGATTTGGTTTAATCTGCTCCCCTGCTTGAAAGAGAAACACTAACTGCAATGTCTAAAGCCCTCAAGAAATATTTTTTCCATGAGTGTTTATAATGAAATGAAAGAGAATTAATACCCAAAGTAGCTTCATTTCAATTTGTGAGAAATAATAAATCAATCATTAAAATGGAAAGTCTGCATGAATAAAATCAAGAGACAAGAACTGTGACAGCATCTTAAGTAAACTTTATAGCAATCCTCACAAGCCCAATACTTATTGTTTATGCAATTTCTGTTTTGATACAACCTTGCAGTGAACCTCAATAATCTATGCCACAGTTGAATTACAATTAATATGCAAATGGAAACATAAAACCAGGTTTATCCCATGTAACTTTCTGTTCCTGAAAACATCCTTCACAGTCCTTTCTTTGGAGAATTCCCTGGGCAGCTCAGGAATCTCATTTTATTTTCTTTTTAGCTTTAACAATGCCTTTGATAAACTTGGAGCAGAAGGTACTTCCTCTATAACCTGTTCACACAATTTTTTTAAAAAATATAAGTTTATTGTCCATAATGAGTTACATTATTTAGTGGGCAAACCATGAGTTGTTATCCCAAATTCCCCAATTCCCCCTCCCCCTCCCTGATCAGTTGGATATCCTCCTTCGTGGGCTGTCTGTATTAGTCCTTGTGGCAAGGGATCCTGTATATTGTAGTACTCATCCCGGTCTTCCTGGCCCAAGTCAGTTGTTACTGGTGGGTGCCATGCCTCTGGACCGTCTCCCCCACCACGGCTCTCACAATCTTTCCGCCCCCTCTTCCGCTCAGTTCCCTGAGTCGTGGTGGGTGAGTATTAAGGCTCTTAATGTTGCGAGTTTAGGGGTCCTTGTGTCGAAAATCCTTGGTTTCTGTCTCATTGGCCTATCCTGTGTTGATTGAATGACTGTGGTTATAGGTCCCTTGTTCATCTGTCATTGTCTGCTGGGTTCCCTATGGATCCTCCCCGATATGACTGTGGTGGCTCCTCTCTTGCCAGGATCTCCGCCATCGGCCTACGGTGGGTTGGTAGGTAGGGTTAGATGGGCCACAGCTCTCTCTTTGCATCCTGAAAAACACAAACACATTTGGCTTATCCTGAGTTGGTTGAATGGCTGTGGCTATGGATTCCTTGTTCATCCCAACCTTCTCTGCAGGGTTCCATATGGATCCTCCACAATATGACTGTGGTGGCTCAACTGTTCACACAATTTTCAACTTCTGTAAATCTGGCTTTACTATTGGCATTCTTGTGCTCTTGACTCAGTGACACTAAATCACCTCAGATACGATTGAAGTTTAAATGCTAGTTTTGTTGTTGTCTTGCCTTTACTTTCAAAACTATAATTATTAATGATTGCATTATTTTAGGCAAGCCATAATAACATGATCTATCCCAAATAACTTAAGTGTGCCAATCCCTTCATAAAATGAATATTAGAAATCAGTAAGAAAGTGAGAGTGACAGTGATTGAATGAAGGCACTCTGTGCTGGGCTTTCTAACAAAATTATAATTGCTTTGTCAATGCCTTTATCCTTTGACCACAGAGATTAACATAGATGTTGGTCAGCTTTCCCTTACTGTGACAATGTGACTGAAATAATCAACTTTGGTTTGGAAATATTTATTTTGGCTCATAGTTTTAGAGGTGTTGGTCCATAGTCACTTGACTTCATTACACTGTGTCTACCACCAGGACAGACATGCTTGGAAATACACAGTGAAACAAAACTACTCACCTCTTGGTTTGAGACAGAGAAGGGCAAAGTCTGATCTTTCAAGGACACTTTTCCAGTGACCTTCCTTCCTTACACTAAGCCCAACTTGTGGAAGGTTGAATCACCTCCCAAGAGCCATGTCTGACACCTAGAAACATGCTTTTTAGGAACATTTCAAATAAAAATCATATTAGCACATTTCCTTACTCTAAACCAATTTTTTAGCATCTTTATTGTCAATAAATTAGATACATTGTATGAGCACATCTTGTGGTGGTACCCCCATTTCCCTCCTCCCTGTCCCCAACCCACTGAGGGACCTCTTCCATGGACATACTGGATCAGTCCATGGAGTAGGGGTACAAGAGGTAACCAGTTATTTTCCTCCTTTGAGTGTTGTTGCTGAGGTGATCAACCCAATTTTATTACCAACATCATGAACATAGTATTTGAACCCAGAGGAATGAGGCATAGGAACAGTAAATTAGAGTCTTGTTCCATAATCTTGGAGATGAACAGTATACAAAAGGCATTTCCTGGCCTGCATAAGAGAGATGAATTTGAAGATTTCACAAATTGTTGGGTGTTAATCAAAACTATATATCCACTGATAATTATAATTAAGGATTTTTCAATATTGACTACAGAATGGATTTATTTGTTGTTATTATATTATTATTATTATTATTATTATTATTATTATTTATTTTTCAAGGTAGGGTCTCGCTGTAGCCCAGACTGACCTGGAGTTTACTTTGTACTCTCAGGGTGGCCTTGAACTCATGACAAACTTCCTACCTCTGCTTTCCAAGTGCTGGGATTAAAGGCCTGTGCCACCACACCCTGTGGAGAATGGCTTCTCAATCTTCTGAGGGGTACTTTACTTCAATTTTTACAGTATTATCCTCTTTAAAAAACAAAAATATATCAAAAACATTCTACCACACAAGAAAGTTCTAATTTCACTGTATCAAAACCAACTATTAAAAATTTCAAATTATTTTCAGCTTTTCCTATCAGAGATCCGCAAGAACTATAATAGTCAAGTTCCTAAATAAGTATGAGAAATATGCCACCAGCTTGAAAAATTTTAAATCACAAATTGAATGTCAAGAATGGGCATCTTTATGATACTATAGCGATCAGAGTTAAAGTGTGATAGCTCAATGACAGAGCCATTCTTAGTATATGTGAGGCTTCATCATCAGTACAAACAAAAACATCTATCACAAACAAAAATGCTTGGTATAATAGAAACTTTTGAATCCTATCTCTAAATGCTGTTTTATCAATCAAACTGCCTACTCATTTCTTTGTGCACTGATCATTTCAATTTTTTTCTACCTTTTTATTGTTCAACAATGACAGAATGAGGATCCAGTGCAATCAAGGCTTAAGTAAGTGTTCACCTATCTCTCCTCCAAATATAATCATAAAAAGGCTGTCGATTAAAATCACATTCAAAATAGAAAACTGAAAAAGTGAAACAATAAACATATACTAACTTACTCATGACACTTCTAATCAGCTGTTTGTAGAACTGACTATAAAGATAGCAAAATTCTCTGCAACTTTTAGATAAAGGTATCTGAACTGTAGAAATGTAAGAACTAAGCAGCCATTTCTGAAATACTATAAAGCAAAGAACATGATACAGATAATTCCAATATGCAACATAACAACCAATGTGAGCTAGTACTTTATGCAGGAATAATTAACCTGAATCTGATTTTTTATAACATTTTCCCAAATCTGATGTGTTGACTCTAGTTAGAACAAGAAGGGTGAGGATCTACATGAAAAGATGCAAGAGATTATTTGTTGGGGCCTTGGGAAAGCACTAAGATTCCATGTTTACCTATAATATTTGTTTGACTGTTCAACATTATGTTTATGCCACAATGTATTAGTAGCTCTTGTTTCTAATATACACATATATTTAACCATGTCTATTATAATAGATACTTCTTATTCCAAAACCATTCCTGCTAAATTTCAATTCCCCTTTGACATATAATTCTAATTTTACTTGACACAGAAATGTGGTCAAAGTGTTTAATTTCCCATCTTTTTGTATTTACATCTGATCCCATGAATAAGAAATCAGCAATGTGTTACAACCATGGAAAGTAACTTGAGTAGGGTCACTTCTGTTCATCGTTATTGCTGTCTGAGGTAAGGAAAAATCAGCAAGTATCATAGGTCATGAAGCCACCTCAAATGCTGACAAAAACTATGTAGAAGTTGGCTTGGCCCTGTTGAACATGGATTCACATGATCAGTCCTAATCTAGATTACTCTTCCAAAAGAACAATATGTTCTTCATTGAGTAAACTTTTTTTCCTGATCAATTCAGCCATATCTATCAGCTACATGAAAATAAATTAGTTACTGTTCTAAAACATTTATATGGAGTAAGAATTGATGTTATAAAATTTTGCAGACCAATAATAGGAAGATAACATTTATAGATACAAGTGTAATCCCATCCCAAATCATTGGAAGACAATATTATTTCCAATATTTCATGGTATTCCTATAATTAAAAGAATCAATTGTGTGTACTTGTTTGAATTATATGGAATAAAATGAATGTATGAATGACATAAGTTACCTTGCAATCACTATCAGCAGTTATGATATTTAAATGATAATACATCCATCCTAAGCATCTTTGGATAAAACACATCTTATACATATTTTCTAGTCCTGTAAGTTGTTTTGGTTCCTAAGAAAGAAAACTATCAACTGAGCATAGGTCTATAGTATAGTTTCATAAGGTGATATATTGGCAAGAAAAACTATAACATTTGCAAGAGCTAGATATACGATGTGAAAATTAAAATTTCATACATAAAACTGAAATGTTTTATTTAATGGGAAATGTTCAGTTATTCCACTCACTATTATAAATGGCTATAAATATTGGAATATCTTTGTTTAATCTCATAGATTTTGAAAGGAACAACTATGTTTATTGGACTTTCTTTAAGTGCCAAATTAACAACACTAAAGCTGATACATGAGCCACACTAACCAAATAAATCCAATTATATCGTGTGAAATGTTTACCTTGGGGAGACATAAACACATATCTATTCAACCTTGATAGGGAACCGATGACAGACCAAAGCTCGATGGCACCCAAACCAGTTTTGGTGAACTACTGAGTTTCTTGGGATCACATAGTGCAGGATGAGGGGTTGCTTACAGGAGCACTGGATGTCTGCAGGGCAGCTGCATCACTAAGAAGTCCACCCAGCACAGGTGATGACTCCCATAAGCTGCATCTCCTGCCACTCCCCTGGCAGCTGTTACAGCTGTTCTTACAACCTTAGGGAGGAGTCTTGCAACCTTTTCTCCAGACTTGTTGACCTCCTGAGTCTCCTGAGCCCACATTGAGCCCACATCCTCACTCCAGGAGGGAATTTTTCAATTCAGAGAAAATTTCTACATAGCATTGGTTAACATTTGACCCTCAACAGTTGTCTATACTCCTATAAGCTTGAGGAGTGGTCCTGTGACATTTTTTTAATTTAATATTTATTGTCCATAATGAGTTACATTATTTAGTGGGCAAGCCATGCGTTGTTATCCCGACTTCCCCAATTCCCCCCCTCCCCATCCCTGATTAGTTGTATATCCTCCTCCGTGGGCTGTCTGTATTAGTCCTTGTGGCAAGGGATCCTGGATATCTTAGTACTCATCCCGGTCTTCCTGGCCCAAGTCAGTTGTTACTGATATGACTCCTTCCTCCTTTCAGGAAAGAATATTTTACTTTGGAGGAATCTATTGTACCACAAATGCAATTTTGATTTATTCCTTACATCTGAATCTGTCAGTCTGCCTATTTTTTAACATGCCACTTTTTACCTATTTTGCAACAATGCTTAAGAAGATTGAAGAAAATTAATGATAAGGAAGATAATCACTAATTTAAAATATGAAATCTGTATCGATACAAGTATGAAGCCATTGATTAGAAAACAGATAATTTAACTAAATAATTGTGGTTTGGACTTAACATTATACACTTGGAATGATCTTACTAAGTGGGCTTTTTGGCTCAAGGTCAAAAATTGTTGTGCCTTAAGATTGCACATGCAATAATCTTTATTATTTTGTGTGTCTGTGTCTTGATGTGTGAGTGGGAAGGGGGCAGTGCTCATGTTCCAGCACACATGCAAAAGTCAGAGGGTAACCTTGGGGTATTTGTCCACATTGTTTTGGACAGGGTCTCTCTTGGTTGCTGCTGGGAAGGTCTAAATAACTGGTAACGAGCTTTAGGATTCTCTGAACACAGTCTGCCCGCCCTCATCAGAGGCATGTTGGGATTACAGGAGAGTGTGCCACTGCGGGTCTGGCTTTATGTGGCTGCTGGGAATTGGAGCAAGTGCCTTTCACTATCGAGCCATCTCTCCAGCCCTCAACCATATATCTTAAAAGAAGAAAATTTTAGAACACTAAAACTATGGACAAATCGTATTGTCATTAGTTTTTCTTTGAAAAAAAAATCTGCCATGCAATCAAAATGAAGCAGTTTTTTTTTTCTCTCAACAGAGAGCAATTATGAATATGGCTCACAAAAAGAGTGCTTGCTTAGTATGTACAAGGCCCTAGGTTTGATCATGAACACCATGACCAAAAGTAAAGAGAAATTTTAATGAATGTTAGAGAAAGAACAGATGAAATATTAAAGTTTTGGTACTAAGTAAAATACATTTATTCATGTTGATAACATTTATATAAATAGTACAATAGAGAAATATAATTTAAATATTTAACACAGAATATAAAATTTTTAAAAAAATATTGTAAAGCAATAGAACTGTTTAATGATTTCAGACAATTTCCTGCAATATTATTCATGGACATGGCCTTCATTAAATAGGCTCTCTGTATTTTTTTATTTGACTGAGCAATAAAAACAATGTTGCCTGAACTATTATACTATTATACTTCAACTTCCAGGCAAGTAATATACACTGTTTTAGAAATATAATATGCAATATATTATCCAAGGAAAATATATATATATATATATATATAACAACATCTTTATTCAAAATATAAGCACTACATAGACTATATTGAATTTTGCTTTTAAGATGTTTTACATTTTATCTACAAAATGAGCAGAAATTTGGGGAATATGTCTTTGGTGAAATAGACACAATAATGGTTGATGGGTTTAGAGTATCTCTGATTCCAACCTTATATTTGAAGGAAGAAAAAGAGATCAGGGGAGGGTCGAAAGAATGAACCTCTAAAATAATCATGCCATTTTCTTTTATTTGGCAAATTCCAGGCTTCTATTTTGCTGCTGTAGCAAGTGGCCAAGTATGCAGTTCTTTATGTGGCTATGGTGGTACTGCTTGCAGTTTTATAAGGCTTTCTGAAGAATAGATTGAGCTACACTTATTGAGGCGCTTGAATCCAAAGACGATATGATAAAACACTTTCACATTAATGAAGGAAATAGCTAACATTATGTTGCTTTCTTCGTTTATTTGGAAACTTTCTATCATCTATTATGGTACTAAATATTTGGATATTTTATGACATATAAGACTTGCCAAGTTGTCATTTTCCATGACACTTTGTTCCACAATCACATGGTTATCTCTTCTATGGAAGTCATATTTACTACTTATCAAAGACATTTATGTAAGTCAAACATGACCACTAAATTAGTTCACTATTTTTTTTAGTATACAGGAATTAGGGGGCATGTATTTAAACTTTTTGAAAACCCAAGTTTATTATTTTATTTGTAAGCACAGAGAAAAAGATAGGAAGAAAGACAGAGGGAAGAAGAAAGAGAAAGAGAGAGAGAGAGAGAGAGAGAGAGAGAGAGAGAGAGAGAGAGAGAGAGAGAGAGAGAGAATGGGGCACCAAGACTTCTTATAGTTGCAAAAAGAACTCCAAACACATGAATCACTTTGTGTACCTGGCTTTATGTGGGTACTAGGGAATCAAACCTGGGACCTTAGGCTTTGCTAGAGTCTGAACTGCTGAGACATCTCTCTAGCCCCAAAATTCCTTTTAATGACTTCACTCTTATTCAATCAACTCTATGTGATTTAATTATATGCTTTTTAAGAAAAAATATTCTAAGGGTAATATTGTTTTAAAGTGCAAGTACACTTGTGATGGTAGTATGCATTACTTCTTAACTTTAAAATTTGTGACATCTTTACTGTATACAAACATCTTAGGTGAAATTACAAAGCCCCATGCCCCCAATGAATCACTATTTTTTCAAGCATGCTGAGATATTTTAATAATAACTAATTAAGTTAAAAGGACTCATTCTATCATTGAACCAAGAAAGTTTAGATCCCTTCCCTCTCTTATGCCTCTTTGACCAGAATGGTTGAAAAGTCTGACAATTCACACATCCTATGAGCAATACTGAGGATTTGTAGTATTGTAAGCAAATCAATTCAGTAAATAAAATATAATTCTAATCAATGAGATTTTGTATCAGTAGCATTTCCAATTCCCTTCAATGTGTTTAAACAATTGATTTTTTGACAGCATTCAATCTAGTATTGATACTTTGTATTGCTGTTGAAGATCTATCATTCTAAGGCAATTATTTAGATTATTATTGACATTTTACAAGTCTTTTAATTACTTCAGTATCTTTCACAGCATACAATTACAATATACAAAATTCTCTATCACCTCTTCTGTGATGGTTTGATCCAGGTGTCACCCACAAACGTATGTATTTCTGAATACTTGATTCCTCCAGATGATGGCAGTTTTGGAATTGGAAACTTGTTGGAGGAGAGTGTTGGGGGTGGGCTCATGGCTATTGTAGCCTCACTTCCCCTTGACAGTTTCTGACACACTCTCCTGTGGCTGCTGTCCACCTGATGTTGACCAGGAGGCTATGTACAGCCTTTGCTCATGCCATTGCTGTCCCTCACCATCATGGAGCATGCCCTCCAGTCTGGAAGACAAAACAAACCTGTTCCTCCATTAGCAGCTTTGGTAGGGTTCTTTTCTGTGAAAAAAAGGAGTAAGCTGATTACAACACCCTTTCCACTTTCATTTTGAAACGGATGTTTAAGCCATCTCCAGGATCTGCTGCATGTTTTGGGAACCATCTCTCTCCTGGTTATTTTTAACTGGATGCTTCTATCTAATGCTAGCATAAGTGAGAAACTCATTTTGCATGAGTTCTGTCTTTTCTCCTGCATTCCTAGACGATCAGACTTTAAACTTCATTTATTCTGATCGCCTTTACTTTTTTCTGTTAAGCAGGTGCTTTTAAAACATATACTTCGTCAGTCACTAGCTTCATGAAACTACTTCATTTCCTTGTTATTTTTATTTCTTGGTTAAATGCCAAATGTGGTGGCAATTTTGGCAGTGGTCAAGCTTTATTGAGAAGGACAGAAATGTAGACTGTGTCATAATTTTACACAAATCAATGATTGTTGCTCATGTATGACAATCACCGTATAATTTCAGGAAGAATTTTACCCAAAGTTTGATAAGGATCTCAAAATTATTGACACCATCCCTACTATACACTGAGAAGGTGTAACAATATTTACTATTAACACAATTGAATTTATAAGGAGAGAAAAATAGGCCTCTTAAACTGATTCAAGATGGTTTCAGCGAAGAAGCAATGGAGACTGGTTTGGGCCTTGTCTTGGTTTATTTTGTCTTCTGTTTTCGTGTGTGTGTGTGTGTGTGTGTGGTGTGTGTGTGTGTGTGTGTGTGTGTGTGTGTGTGTGTGTGTGTTCATATGTTTGTTAGTGCATATGTGTGTGCAGAGTGGGGATGTAAGATAATGCATGGGCATATGTATACCTGGAGTTCATGCCAGATATCTCCTCAATGGCTCTCCACCCAATGTTTGAGATGGTATATCTTACTGAAGCTGGGGCTCCAATTGAGCTAACCTAGCTACCTCCAAAAACTCCAATAAGATACCTCTCTCTGTTTCTCCGGCATTGAAATTCCAGACATGCACACACATCACCACACTGCATTTATTTGTGAACTAAGGATTTGAATTTAGGTCCTGATGCTTGCATTCCAAGCACTTTACCAACTGGCTTGGAGCTTTTATTGTGGCTAATGCCAAATGCCTCTTAGGGAGGCAGGAACTTGCTGGTTTAAATCTCTTGTTTATAAACAAGGAAAAAGCAACAGATATGGACAATTTATGAACTTGATCAGATATGGAGAGAAAAATGGAGAAATGTAAAAGATACAAATGCTAAATACCAACAGGAAGTACATGACACTTCTTTACATGATCTTATTCAGTAATTATATTCAAGATTATACTAGTGCCAACAAGGCCATAGTTCAATAGCATTGCTGAATGCCCCAATAATCCCAGAGCCAACACCCTCAAACCACAGAAAGACTTCCATAAAATATTTTAATTAATATTAATTTATTATTCACCATTGAATAATTAATGCAACTAAACATCGTGATGTGATCTTACAGTATCCTGAAAATTAATAGCATCAAAATGAAAATCTTTACCTTTTTTGTTTGGATTTTAATATTGTAGCATATCATTGTTTCTGAGAAAATTTTGTGAGGAGACACTCAGAAATACCTACCTGTGAGAAAATAAATGACCTAAAACCAAACTTTTTGACAATAAGTGCTTTATAATTTATTAGATTTCTTATCTTTGGTGAAAAAAATATAGTGGCAAATTTTGGACTTCATATTTTATGAATAAAATATATCCCAAGAATTATCCATTTTTTAACACTTTTCCTTAGGCTGATTTGTTTTATTGATTCAAAACTATCTGATGGCCACATCTCCTTTGCTGGTTTTAACAAAGATATCTTTATATCATAACAACAGGGACATATTTAATGATTGATATTATACCAATTAAAAGATGAATATAAAAAGTAACCCAAACCCTATTGCAACACTGTTTATTATTGTATATTTTGTATTCTCTATTACATACTGTGTACACTATCCAATTCTGTCAGCAAGCTAATGTTTCTGAGCCACATTCAGTAGCCAGTTGTTTTATACAGTTTTCTTATAATTTACTGCCGCTGTCCTCTGTCAAGTTGGAATCAGGTAGCTATGGAGAAGACCATGTGTGTTTAAGAGCCAAAATACTTCTTAACTTTTGTGCCCATTTTTGACACAGGGTCATATTATGTATCCCAGGTTGGACTGTAACTCACAACCCTCCTGCCTCCAAGTGCTGCAAAAAAAAAATGTCAGCATATGACATGCCAGGCTATCTCCTACTTTTAACAGGCAAAGCACACAGAAAATTTACACACAAGTTGAATACATTTTTAATATTCAAGGGTACTAGAAAAATTAAAAAGTTACTTAATTTAAATACTGCACCACTTTTAAGACTCAAAGAGATCTTAAACTCGCATGCTTGAAATGTGTCTTAAATTTATGTTAAGGTGTTTTTATGAATTATGATTGTTATATAAATTTCAAAATACATAAAAATGAATTTTAAGCTGGTGCAGTAATTGATACCTCCAGTGCTGGTAGTATGAGGGAAGCTGAAGCAGGAGAATGACGACATGATAAGTGAGGTCACTAGCCTAAAGAGTTAACAAGATCCCATCTCCAAATAAAGACATAGCCAAGCCCAGGAGGAAGAGGTCGGAGGGTCGCTAGGAGCTTGAGGTCACCCTGAGATGACATAGTGAATTCTAGGTCAGCCTGAGCTGCAACAAGACCCTATCTCAAAATTCAAATAAAATTGGAGACTTAACTAGCCAGGAGTGGTCACACACACCTTTAATCTCAGCATTTCTGAGGCAGAGAGGTAGGAGGATTGATGTGTTTGAGGACAGCCTGGTGAGTTCCAAGTCAGCCAGGGACAGAGTGTAAGTGCTTCAGATTAAAAAATAAAAGTCATTGTACACACTTTCTCCAGAGAAATCACATTTTGTTTCATGAATAATTTTAGCTAACAATTATATTCAACATATATCTAATTCTTTGGTTTTATTCTAGTTTTCTTTGGCTTACTCATTACATAACTTTTTTATAAGTTACAATATGGATTAAATCGCTTGGGAGATGGCTCAAAGGTTAAAGTTGTTAGCTTGTAAGCCTCCCTAAGATCAATTTCCTAGCATTCTCATAAAGCTGGAAAGAAAGTTATTAAGACCTAAAGCAAGTAAAGGTTGAACCAAGAAAATCCAGGAGCTCCCAGTGACAAGAGACGGTCTCAAAAGAAGGTGGAAAGAGAAGATAAGCATCCCAAGGTTGTCTCTGACCTGCACACATGCAGCATGACAAGCACACACCCATACACACATCAGAGCATCAGAGGTACACACCAACCCACACAGACACATACACACATGCACATACACACCTATATTCACACTTCACATAAGCATTCACACACATATACACAGACACATCACACATACATGTAAACACCCATATACACAAGTGAATCAAACCTACACATAGCAAACACACACATATAAATCATATGCAAATCACACATACATATATATCATACATATATATAAAAATTGATATTTTTTAAAATCTTGAATAAAGTATAAAATCTTTCCATCTTTCCAAGTGGGGAGACCTTAAAGAAGAGGGGCAAAAGGAGAAGGCAATGAAATATATGTGACATCAAAGCAGAAAAGTGACTGTCTTAAGGGAGAGAATTAGTCAGAGGAGGTCAGGGGAACAGGAGGATAGCCTGTTCCGAGAGCAGTGTGGGCTACATAATGAAACTCTGTCCCAAAAAAAAAAAAAAAAAAGAAGAAGAAGCCTAAAAATCAAAAGGGCAGTAAGAGAAAAGCAGAGGAAAAGGGGGATAAAAGCAGAAAATATAATGAGACATATGTAGAATAATGATACAATGAAATCACTCATTTTGAATGCTAATCTGACAAATAAAATATGATAAAAATGATTCCTATGTTTAAAGATGCCATGAAGAAATGGATTAATAAAAGAATAATGAGAAGAAGGAGAACAGAGAAAAGTGTGTGCAAATATGGGTACCCGAAATAAGTCACAGAAAAGTGTCAAAGTGAAGGTAAAACCTTGAAGTCCTATATTTCACAAACTTGTAGACAGAATGAAACGACCCCACTATTCCCCAGCTATGGGACTCTACTCATCTAAAGCAGGTGTGTTGAGCATTCTTCCTACCATCTCTGTTGTTAAAATGAAAGAGAAATAAAGCAGAAGACCATAACTATTCATGATCTTAAAGATGTTCCAAAAAGGAGGTCATGTTTGAAATCATTTCTTCAATGTCACTTGATGATATATAAAAGATACCATACTGACAAAACTTTTTAGTAACTATGTAATCCTAACATCTTGCTTTCCACATGCAATTTAGATTAGAGAAAATAGTTCTCCACTACGATGCTAAAAAAATGTCAGATACCATCTTGGCTAAAGCAAATTACACAGCACAACACTGAATAACCATAAAATATTTACAAGTACTAACGGATTTTTACAGTACTTGGTTTTCTAAATCCATTTTCCCCATTAATTCTTAAATCATTCAACCTTAAATTATTCCATGAAATGGATTTTCAAAAATTGAACTTGTTTTCATTGGAGTCGATATTGAAATTTTAGGTCCATGGTTAGAGAAAGAATAATTCAATCACAAATTAGTCAGGGGTTTTATTTAGCTAAATGTGTGCACAATCAGCTAACATACTGAAGTGACAGATCAAGAGTTACTTTTAGACACAGAAGTGGGGGGGATCCTCAATGGTGGGATCCATTTAATTTTACTTCAGATGTCTTAGAGACAAAGCCCATTATTTATTCTAATTAAATTGCTATCTCAAGCTGTTATCTATTCTAATTAAATAGCAGTGGATTCCTAATAGGAGTTTTGTAGACAGGTCTTTCCTCCTTTCTTCATCAGAAAACCACAACTTAATGAGTCCTTAGCTTCAGTGACAAAATCTGAGTATTCACTTTGTGGATTTCATGTTAAACTTTTCGAATAGTGGTTACTCATACATTGAAATTATTCATTAAAGGTATTGTAGAACCTTATCTTCAAGTCATTTTTTAATTTCTTAGACATTTGTATATGCATACATTTTATTTTGATATGATATAGAGCTGATAAGATCCATAGAACTATTTCCTGATTTCATACCTTGGCTAAAGTTGTTCTTCTAAACACACCCCACAGCTATTTTCCTAAAGGTAGAAAATGAGAGAAGCATTCAGAGAAATCTTGATTATAATATTTCTTAAATAATTACTTCACCCAAACCAAATATTTTATGCTGATATCTTCCATTTTATTTTTTCAGAAAACACAGAAAATACATTCTATACCATAATGTTATAAATATTATTTTAATCGAGAAAATCCATTTCTAATTACTTATTGGACAATCATTTTGGAATAATTAAACAATAAATATGACAAATGCAGAATTTTTGGTTATTTATGTATAACTTCACTTTGACTATGAGCCTTTGATCCAAGAACCATAGTTGCCTGTCATTGTATTACCCAAGCCAGAATTGGAATCCACCAAAATGCCCATCCATGGAGGAATGGAAAACAAAACTATGGTATATTTACACAATTGAATACTACTCACCTGAAAGGAAAAGTTGCATATTGAAATTTAGAGAAAAATGGTCTGACTTGGAGCAGATCTTACTAAGGGAACTCTCCAAAGAACAGAGAATCAAACGCTGCATATTCTCCCACATATGGGGTTCCTAACCAGGTTGACTGTAAACTCTACCCAAACCAGTCAGGAAAAGTGAGTTTGTGAAAGAGGGGTAAGGGATGGGGGGATGACTTAAACAGGAAGCTAAACCAAAAGTGGTTCAAAAGCATAAAATCCTCACATGCATACTGTAACCTATTGAGCAAGTAGTGGACATCCTCTGGCAAGAGAGGCCATGAATAGAAAGTGAGAGAGTCTAAGCCTGTGAAAAACTGATCAGTCTGTTATTCATCCTGACATTCTCTGTGGAGGGCAGCAGGGAATTGGGGAAAACAACTCATTGTTTACCCACTAAATATTGTAACTCTTTATGGACAATAAACAAAATTGATCAGTCTGGCAACTCCTGGTTCCAGTCAACAGCTCCTTCCCTCACTGAGCTGTTGACCAAAGTGACCCAGGAGGTTCCAAAAACAAGACTTCTGTCAAAGATCTTGAATGCCCACCCCAGGCCTGAGGTAGGATCCTATTGCTGAAGAAACCACAGAAAACCATCTATCAGCATCGAGAGACCCTTCGACGTCCAGAACGGTAACCAGCCCCCAGAATGAATTTAGTGCAGCGCTGGAAGGCACTGAATAATAAGCTGCCAGGGGAAGCTGGTCAATGACAGCTGGAGTAAAGAGAGACCACTGACATGAAGTGCAGTCTGCCACCATGAGTAGACTGAACACACCGCCTACTGGGAAAGAACAGTGAACCATGGAAGGAGCACTTGTGCAATGGAGGAAACAAAGCCTGGGGGAGGCAATCAACACTCTTTAATTCAGCCAAGTAATCCACTTAGTGATGGGGAGCCCGTAACTGGAACTGGGGACTCAGGAAACCGGAATGTTGGGCCCCCAAAGAGAAATGCACTATACGAGTGATTTACAAAGAGGCTACTAATAACAGAATCTAGCTAATTCAGAAATGTGTATCTAAGTTAACCTCTAAATGATCTCACTCTCCAATGGAGATTCAGTTTGTATTTTTCAGAAGGCAGAGCGAGAGAGAGCTATGGATCCTCCAATCCTACCAATGAACCACAGGCCAATAGCTGACATTCTGGCAAGAGATGAGCCACACCAGATCTTCCATGAAGGATCCATATAGAACTCCACAGAGAGTGGTTGGATAAGCAAGAGACCCACAACCACAGCCAGTCAGTCAACACAGGATAAGCCAGACAGACACCAATGATTTTCCACACAACCTAAAGCAGAAGTGCAGAGGCCCCCTAAGACCTCAACAATAAAGCAGCCTTAATGCTCACCCACCATGACTCAGGGAACTGAGCAGAAGAGGGGGCAGAAAGACTGTAAGAGCCATAGTGGGGGAGAATGTCCAGAGACATCACCCCTCTCAGTAACAACATACAAAGGGGGTGGAACTGGGTTGACTCCTAGGCTATCAATAATCTCCTGCCCCATGGACTGATCCAGTTTGCCCATGGAGAAGGATATCCAGCTGATTGGGGACAGGGAAGAGGGAAATTGGGGAAATGTGGATATCAACACATTATTTGCTCATTCAATGTATCTAATTATGGATACTAAAGAAAAAATTGTTCTTAAACTCTAAATGTATATTAAGTGAATGATGCAATATATAAAATTACTTGTCTATAATATTAAAATCTGTAATGAAAACATATTGTATTTAATATTTATATAAACACTATTTTATTGGCAAAGTTCATGAATATTCATAATATATTTTGATAATAATCCCTTTTCCATTAATTTCTCCCCATGTCCTCATGTAATCCTCTTCCACTGAACCCCTTCTTCTCCCAACTACTCCTACTTGGAAGTTTCTTTCTTTCTTTCTTTCTTTTTTCTTTCTTTCTTTCTTTCTTTCTTTTTTTTCTCTCTCTCTCTTTCTTTCTTTCTTTCTTCTTTCTTCCTTATTTCTTTCTTCTTCTTGATTTTTTTTTGCTTAGTATGATCCACTGAGTTTAGTTAGGTTTGCCTACATGAATGTAGGTGTGAGGGGGCCGTTATTTGCCAGAGCACATGAGTCTTACCAGAGATTATACCACTGCATAAAGTGTCCCCTACTCCCCCAGCTACCATTAACTGGCTATAACTTTTACGAGAGGATGGAGCTTCATGTCCTCCTCCATGATTCATAAAAGAGTGTTGATGGCCCAGTGCTGTGTAGGTCTTGTGCAGCTTATGACTGTGAGGTCATGAATGCAGTAGTCATCTCCTATCTGAAAGGTAGTATTTCACAGCACTCCACCCCATCTTCTGTCTTTTACATTCTTTCTATTCTCTTTTCCACAATTTTTTTTGCAACTCAAAGGCTTGATAGAGAGGTTTCATTTAGTGTTGAGCACTAAAGAGTTTCTTATTCTCAGCATTTTCATGGGTTTTGAGTTCTGGTACTGAAAATCCACTCAAACAACCATGGCAGGGCAGCTTGTAGGAACTACAGGGAAGCTATTACTGTTGTTTGCCTATATTTTTATGTGGTATGCCAATCAAATGACCCTCTAACAGATACCAATGATACCCAACATAACCCAGGGCAGAGGTCCAGAGATACTTAAGATCTCAACAATAAACCAGACTTGAAACTCATCCACCATGACTCAGGGAACTGAGCAGAGGAGGGCGGTGGAAAGAATATAAGAGCCATTGTGGTGGAGAATATCCAGAGATATTGTCCCCTTCAACAACAATGTACAAAACGGGAATAAAAAAAGAAAAACTGGCTACCTCGGATGCAGTTCATAACCCCTACCCTATGGACAGATCCAGTATGCATGCTGATGAGGGACCACCAGGTAGGGGACAGAGAGTAGGAAAATGGGGGAACCTTCACAAGATTTCTTCATACAATGTATATGCTTATTCAGAACAAAGATATTAATTAAAAACATTACCCTCTAAATATATATGGGCCACAAATTATTGTTATTCTTACTTCTGCTTCAAAAACACTTATTTCTTAGAAATAATTTATTCCTCAATTTAGCGTGAATCCATCATTTTTTAAATGTGGGATAAAAGCATAAAGCTGAGCTGGCAATTCTGTCAAGTATGTGCTTGTTTTAGTGAGGATTAAGAAACATGGAAAAGCCAAACTGTGACTAAAGTTTTTCATTATTTAGAACCTCTATACTACTGGATGGTCAACACATTGAATATTAGCATCTTAAATAATTAATAGATTTTATTTTTGCACGGTGTTAGATTTATAGAATAATTGAGCAGGTAACACAAAATGTGCTACATACTCATCCTGGCTCCTCCTCCCACTGTCACAGGATGATTCCCTATCACCTTAGCATCTTGCCTTTGTGAAGCACACACACTACAGTATTGAACTGATATTGACAAACTCTTGTAATGAAAATTGCTGAATCATGTTAGAGTGCACTTTTGTTTTGAGCATCTCCAAATATACAAAATACACCATGATATCTCTCCAACCTTTCAATTTTACACAGGGTAGTTTCATCACCCAAAAGTCCTATATGATCTTCTCGTTTACCCCCTCCCCCAGCACTCTGCAGCCAAGGATTTTAAAGTGTCCCTACAGTTTGATATTTTCAAAAATGTTATATAGTTGGAATAATATCATCAGTAGACTATTCTAACTGGCTTTCTCACTAAGCAGTATTTCCCTAAGCTTCTACCATGTTTCTTTTGGGCTCGGTGAGTCATGAATACTGAGTGATGGCACATGTGTCATCATACCACTGTTTGTTCATTCATTCACTTTTTCCAGGTAATATTTATTACTTCCAGGTTTGACAATTACAAATCAAAGTGTTATAAGCCTGACATCGTGGTGGACGCCTTTGATCCCAGCACTTGGGCTGCAAAGGTAGAAGGATCACCATGAGTTAGAGACCACCCAGAGACTGCATAGTGAATTCCAGGTCAGCCTGAGCTAGAGCGAGACCCTACCTCAAAAAAAAGTGTTATAGATATCTATATGCAAGAGTATTGTGTGGACATAGGTTTTCATCTCCTTTGTGTAAAAACCAAGGAGCATCAGCACTGCTCCGTGTCACATGGTTACAGTGTGATTATCTTTACAAGGAACTTCTGTAGTTGAAACTGTTTTCCATTCCAACCAGGAATGAAGGATTATCTACTCCTTCCCTTTTAGTCTGTAAGCCTAAACCCTATGTATAATTTAGATGTAAAATATAGAGCTCCCCAAGCTATACAGTACTACATGGAGTCAGTCAGTGGAACCTTTAGAAAGGGAGGTTTAGGGAGATATCCTTAGGTCATGGAGGCAGGCCATCAAATAAACCTAATGAACCCTGGTCTCTTCTTTATTTTATTTATTTATTTGCAAGGCAGGGAGACAGAGAGAATATGGGTATGCCAGGTCCTCCAGCCACTGAAATTGAAATACAGATGCTTTACATGGGTACTGGGGTAACTGAACCAAGGAACTTAGGCTTTCAAAGAAGCACCTTAACTGTTGAGCCATCTCTCCAGCCTGCCCCTACCCCATCCACACTTCTTAATTATCTTTATTTTCTGGATCATGAGGTCAGAAGTTTCCTTGTCATTCCCTCCCCACCATTGCCATCGGGAATATGTATCTGAGGCCCTGAGGAATGGATCTACCCAATCTCATACTGAACACTCCAAACAAACAGGAAACCACAGTAAATTTTTCCTCTTTATGAAATAATTATATTAGGTCTTTCCATATAATGATGAAAGACTATTATAATCTATGTATTTCTTCTCATGAAAAGTGGACATAGTAAAAAAAAAGTCATATTTTTTAAAAAAAATTCTCTGCTTGATCTGCATCTAAAGACATTTGTAAGTCATCTACTAATTTAAAGTTCAAAGGCTAGAAGCAAGCAAAAGAACAGAAAAAATTACAGAAAGTTGGATTGGTATATTTGTGATTCCTTACTCCCTAATCACCTCATGTAATCCCTTGCTTTGCTGGGTAACCCCTGCTTTACAGAAAACATGGAGTTACTTAAGCTCAAAATGGTTAAAACCGAGTTCTGAACATGAAGATGGCAAGGAGACTCGGAAAACTTGGTAGAGATGATCATGCAACCTGATGTTTATGATGAATAGTTATGCCAACAATCACTGTCATCATGCATATGGTACAATCATATTTAGGAATGGATACATAGATAAATAGATAGATGTAAACATATAAGGAAAATAACACATTTATCTGCCCATTCAAATGCAAAGATCTTTCTATAGAAAATTGTGCAAATAATTAAATGTGTGTTACATACCACAAATAATTTATATTCGGCATCCAGAAAAGCACTTCACTGACCAAGAGATTATCAACAATCTGATAGAATCATGGCCTTACTTTATGGTCAACATTGTGCTGGATATTTTTCAAAGATAAAACAAAAATGCCAGCCAACAAATCAGGGATATAATACACCTCAGAAAGCAACATCATTCTTGATTTCCATCTTTAGGTTGACTCTCCACAGTGTATTACCACAGCATTGAGAATTATGCAATGCAAATCCACAATAGTTCTACCAGGTCCTTCCTGTGGAAATGTCTTCAGATGCATAATCAAGCAGAGAAAATAAAAAAAATATGCCTGCTTTGTTACACAGAGCAGAGAAGCAATGTTTGCTTAGATAGATTCTGGGCACCATCTGGGAGACAAGTGCCTGCTTTTGCAACAGATTGCATAATTTTCCTGTGGAATCTGGAGAAAAGCCTAACTGCTTTAATAGAGAGTTGATTTTATATGCCTTTAATCTTCATTTCGGTTTGTCTTAAAGGCAATCCATATGGTTGAATGGCAGAAGTAGTCATTAGCTTAACACACTCTTCATGTTTCCATCTTTCTGTGGGAGACATGCAATATTTCACCTTATAGAGAGTTGGTTTTCATTGCACATGGCAATTAATCTTTTTACTAGCCAAGCATCCACTGAATATATATTCCATTTGATTGATTAGATTAGAAATTTAATGTTACAGTTCATACATTAGTAATATTTCAATGTAGCACATACCAAGGACTCAGCTACCAATAATCTGAGTGGATCAAGAGCAGCACAAATTAGCACCTGGAGCAGAAAGATGACCTTGGCAGGAAGGGGATACTTCATCTACACCAGGGAAATCTTAGTGCAAAGTTCATCTTATTAGAAGCTCTGTGTGGAGGACATGAGGACTCCTAATGGGTAACATAAAACATATACAAGCAGATGACAAGAGAGAGGATACAGTCATACTACTGTTTGATGTACTTGCCTCTTCACGGCTTTCTTTTTCTTTTATTGTTCATAATGAGTTACATTGTTTAGTGGGCCAACAATGAGTTGTTATTCCCAATTCCTCATTGTCCCCCCTCCCCATCCCCAGTCAGATGGATATCCACCTCCGTGGGCCGTCTGGATCAGTCTTTGTGGTTGGGGACCATGGATAGCCCAGTCTTCAGCCAGGTTCTCCTGACCCAAGTGTGTTGATACTGAAGGGTGCCATGCCTCTGATATTCTCCCCCACCACGGCTCTCACAATCAAGTGCTTTATACTGTGTAGTTACAGACACAATTAAAAATTGCAACAGATAAGCAGAATTGGATATGTAAATAAAACTATTTATAATTGTATCATAGTGACAGTTTCCGGAAAAGATTTCTCATGGGGTATTTTTATAATTTTTTAAATTTATTTATTATTTTTTAACAAAAGTTGTGGTCTTATATCCCTTCTCTCCCAGTTCCATTTTCCCTGAAGTCTCTCCTCGGTGGGGTTATTGGTGTTCAGATTTATATATTGAGATAAATTCCTTTCAGGCTTTCAGGTTAGCATACCCCCTATGAAATGTAACCTATATGTTTTCTGTTTCTACCAAGAGGGACAAGGGGAAAATGTGTTTGTATTTACTAGTGATGAATCAAGCAATACACTGGCCTTAGAATTTCAAAGATGTTATCAAGTGCAATTTACTTAATGACATACTAGTCTATGGGCTCTTATAGTACATTGGTAGAGATTGGAGACTGAATTATTTTAGCATATCCTTCAAATCAAAAATATTATGTTGTCGCCATAGGATTGAAAACCTATGTCAATGCACACTTCTTTGCATCCATTTATAAGTCCCTGTTCTTTTATTTCACATTTGTTTTCTTGCAGAGAATTGAATATTCAGAACAAGGCTAATATTTCCTTCAAAAAAATGTCCTCAGGTGACTTCAAGGGCTAATATACTGTTTGCATCGGCCAAAGAGTCCAAAGTAATAGCCAGAGGAGAAAAAAATGGAGAATTATGAGTGACAATGTCAATAGCTTTTTGTTTATTCTATAATGCAGCCTTTGAAAATGATATAGATGATAACAATGGTCCTAATTTTTGACACTTTCTGTTTTTATTGCCTTTGACATCTACATTTTTAGGTTTCCTCTTTTGTGAAAATGAGCATAGCCATGCTAGTTTTTTTTTTTAAACAGGTGAATCACAGTAATCATTATATAACAAACTATTGGAAGAATGATTGGTCTTCTTCATTCTTTCCCTATTATCATTAAAAGGAAATATCTAGACCATGCCTCAGAAAGAAATTGAGAGACATATGGATCAGAGTCCCTCCAATCATTCTCAGAAAGACCATATTTATAAGATCACAAGCCATCCCTGATTACTGAACTGACCAAGTGAAAAATAGGAGAGCTTCCTTCCCGAACTAATGATGTCAATGAAGGCTTGTTGTACCACGAAGATTTACGGATATCTATCACACTTTATTGTTTCAGAAGATATGTGATCAAAGCATACTGTAGATTCTAGCATTTTATTAATCATAATTTCCAATATGATAGTCACCATTGTTTGTGTTATTTGTGTCTTTCCTTGTTAATCCTTAAAGAGTTCTGCTTTGTGAACCTAAGAGGTTTGGTGCTGGTATAGAGAAATGTGAAAAGGTTACAAAAACCATAGCTCACACTATGTAAGGGCTAGCAGAGTCTAGGAAAGAACTGAATTGAATCAGTGAGTAAGTGAGTGAGTGAGTGAATGAATGAATGAGTGAATAATTTAAACTTTGATATATTCTTCTGTATTTTTTAAACACAATTAGATTAGCTGATGGACATTGGTAGTAACAGTTTTTACATTCATATAGTAAATAGAAATGATATGCAGAGCTGTGATCATGCAATTGTCTTAGATGTTACTTGAACTTGATTGAGTCTAGAATCTAGAGACCAGTGTGGTGGCTCCTCTGTTTGAATGGCAACATGCATTGATTTGGGTATTTAATATAGAAGTCAGCCTGCTGCACAGAGATTTTGCAGTCTATTTAAACTTGTTTTAATTTGAATCCCAAGTCATTCTTTGTGTCTATAATGTGGAACTGCTTAATAATCTGTATCAATACAGCATAGATTCCTGGACAGACTGGATTCTAAAGAACCTCTTGAATACACAGCATGAACTACCCAATTGTTACAAATGAAGTTCATAGGAGGAAATGAGAGGGAATGGTCAATGCAAATCAATTAGCGTGTATCATTTAAGTTATCATTCTAAAAAGAGACAAAACTTCAGTCAGGGTCAAGTTAAAAGAGTAAAATCAAATCTCTACGACTTAAACTTTGC
>PVHP010023794.1:0-20280 GCA_004024765.1 Zapus hudsonius | reverse complement strand
TTTTTCTTAAATTTTTTGAAGCATTTTCAGGTTTTGAGAATTTTTTTTAATGTTTTGGCTTATTTGTTTTTCTTTCTTTCTTTCTTTCTTTTTTTTTTTTTTTTTGCTTCAGGCCTGAAAGCAATGCAAGCAGAGGACCTCTGTTTTCTGCCTGCTAATGTGACCATCTCTACCCCTGCTCCTATCTCCACGCCTTCCTCATCATGAAAGTTAACCTCATAACTGCAAGCCAAATTAAATTCTTTTATTCCATAAACTGTTTCTGGTCAGGTAATTTTTTCACAGTGACAAGAAAGTAATTGATACATACTAGAAATCATTTTTTACCTAGCTGAAGACAAATCTTCTTTCCTAAGTTTACACACCAGTACAGAGTTCATGGAAAGTTTTTTAAAGTGACAATATCTTCTATAGCAAACATGAAATGGCATATATTGAATATATAACGTCCCTTGGTGGCATTCCAGATGAGTTTTGGTTTACTCACTGTTTTGTGTAGGCAACAAGAACTGGGTGAGAGAGAATCCAGGTCAACAAGGATTTATTGCTCATTTAACTTTCATTACACCAAGCCAACCTCTTCACCTGGCTTCAAGCCCACTCTGCTCAGATCCACTGCAGAAACACTGTGTTTCACTATGTTTCAGTTCATCCTTCCCTCTCTTCTGGGCCTATCCAAAGTCTATCTGTCTTTCTTCATCCAAACCCTATCACCTACATTAAGACTCCCACAACCGGTTCATCCTTAATACTATCTCAGTCTCCAAACATTGAAGATCTGCTGAAATTTTCACTGTTCACTGTTCACTATCTACCAGCTTATACTGTCACCTGTTGGTTTCATCTCCAGTTCTTGTCTCATTCGTGTGCTGGAAGTCTTTAGAATTATGACTTCCTACATTTCCACTCAACTCCAAAACAGTTCATCAATTTGTCATCTTCAGTACAAAACACCACCCTCACCCACCCTCCTCCTATCTTACAGTGGAGTTCAGCACTTTGGTAGCCCATTCTTGGCTACTGTAACAAAATATTTGAAGCCAGGAACTTAAAAAGACAAGACATTTATTTAGCTCCCAATTGTGGAGACTGAAAATCCAAGATTGGTGGTCTATTTATTTGGCAACCATTTTGGATAGGTTACAGTATTGAAGAAGGGAAGAGTGTATAGAAAGACAGGATGCCAGAAAGATTCAGAGGCAGGATTATACTTTTGGGCTGAGAATGCAGTGCAATTGGTAGAGTGCTTGCCTAGCATACATAAGACCCTGGAGTCTATCCTCAGTATTTCATAAACCAAGCATGGTGGTGCAAACATGAACTTCCAGCACTTGGGAGGTGGTGACAGGAGGTGCTACTTGGCTATGTAGCAAGTTCAAGACCATTCTCAGATACATGAGACCTTATCTCAAAAATAAAATAAAATAAAATAGGGCTGCAGACATGGCTCAGAAGTTAAGACACTTTGCTTGCAAAGCCTAAGGACCTGGGTTCGATTCCCCAGTAACCACATAAAGGCAGATGCACAAAGTGGCACATGCATCTGTGCATCTGGAGTTTATTTACATTGTCTGGAGGCCCTGGCATGACCATATTCTCTCTCTCTCTCTCTCTCTCTCTCTCTCTCTCTCTCTCTCTGTGTGTGTGTGTGTGTGTGTCTTCCTCCTTGAAAATAATTAAATAAAATATTTTAAAATAAAATTGTTATTTGCAGGAAAATAGATGGAACTAGAGATCATTTTAAGCTAAGGAAGTTAGATTCAGAAAGACAAATATTGTATGTTTTCTCTCATATTTGGAATATATATGTGTGTGTATGACATGAAAGTTGAAGGACAACTATGACAGCAGAGAAAAAGGTCTAAAGGGAGAGGGAAAACAGGAAAGGAAGATGAGGGAGAAACATGCAGAAACTAGATTTAAATAAATGTATGTGTGTGAGCATACACACACATCACATAAAAATAGAAGGGGAAGTATTTAGTAAAAGGAAAGAATGGGAGAGGGGAACAGTGGTGAATATGAGCAAGGTCAAATGATAAAAGTGCAGTAATGACACCTATTATTTTATGTACTCTTTTTAAAATTAATTTTTAAAATTTCAGTGACAAAGCAAGACACTTGATAATGATGGCCTTTCTCATGAAGCTCTAGCTCAAAAGGCACTTTCTTGATGTACTTCATTCTCAAGCCAAATTGCCCACTCCTTGTTCTATGTTTCCCTGTGTCCACACTTTAACTTACTTCCGCTAATCTTCTACCAGCCAGAATTTCTTCCAGCTGCAAGATTCAATTAAAGGACTTTCCCACAACTTAGATGACTGTTAATCACATTTCTTCAGTGCTCCAACAGCATCTTGCTTAGACCTTTGTCTATATTATTTGCTCTGTCCTGTGCTGTTACAACAAACTGGGCATACATCCATCTTGACTACACTGAATTGTACATACATCTATCTTGACTACTAGCCTGGAAGGCTGTAGGGCAACATCCATGAGGAATAAATTGTTACAGATATCACCCTGAATAGCTAAGAGGTACTTAATAAGCAAGATGAATAAAATTTAACTACCAACCCCTCAATATTCATTCATTTTACCAGTATGTTCTATTTCAAGTCTGCATTTTTTATTGGAGTATATTCATTGTACACAGTGTTAGGTTTCTTTCAAGTTTATTTCATGTATATCATATACTTTGACCATATTCATCCCACGAATATGGTTTTATTTTGTTATGCTCAGTTGTTTGAGACAGGTGTCACTCTGTAGCCCAGGCTACAGATGTAATCATAATTAAACACTGATGGGAATGTTCACATACTTTTATATATAAGGTTTCTGTTGTTGTTTGTGCTTTTGTGACAGGGTCTCATGTCGCCTTCTTCACCTCCCAAGTGCTGAGATGCCAGGCATGTACTACCACAGCCAGCTAAGTTTTTAGTATTATAAGTAGAGACTGCCTTCTTATTTAGAAAGGGCCATGAGCTACAAAAAATATATATATCACTGAGAAAGACTTCTGAAAAGCAATTTGATTTCATTATCTGGATATTTTTAAAGACTAGGAAAGGCAGCTAGTGTAGGCAATGAGTTAAGGACATTGTTGCTCATACAGTGGCCAGACAGTTTCCTGCAGCCTTGTGATACTATCTCTCACACATACCTCTGAGGCATTAGGTCTTCTGAAAAGGGAGGGTATGCAGCTGTGAAAAATGAAGTTAGCACTTGACCTCGCTTACCCTTATACTCTGCCATGGTGACTCTGAAAGCTGCAAGAAGGATCATGCACTATGTGCCACGGGCTAGAATTAGTTGACTGAAAGGGACATAGTTAAGATATACCAGTTGTCTGAGCTTGGAATTCCTTTGCTCTTTCAGTGTTCTCTCTCTTTCAACATATCCAAGCACAGATTTTTTCCTAGTTTTGCTCTACTCTTGTTTTCACATGCACATACAAGTGTAAATGGCTTTTCTTCAAGATTTTCATTAAGAATACCAAGAAAGTACAAATGTAATATTCACAATGACTTTCAGGAAAGATGTCAAAGCAGAACGACTAGTTGGGAAGATGGGGCTCAGGGTGAAGGCTATGGGGTAGGGGCCAAGAAAAGGTAGTGGGAGGGCACTATGAACAAAATATACTATATATGCATATACATATGTATAAATTTTTCAATAACTAAAATTAAGTAATAAGGTCTAAACAAATTTTTTAAAACTTTTAGTAGCTTCACTTACCACTGGATTTAATTTCTCGGACATAATTACTAGGGAACCAGCCTGTTCTCCCGTTCAATGTGCCTTCCCACCAGCCTCCTTCTTCAACTCGAGTGACGTAAATGACGTCACCTTTACAGACTGACAATTCATCTTCATTAGTCTGCTTAAAGTTGAATCTTGCCTTTACTATCAACTGGTGATTCCCATTTTCCGTCATCTCCTAGAAAATAAAGGCAGCATCAGATTAAATGCCCTTCTGAATAAAGCATGGGTAGAAATTATGTGGATCCACACTAATAAGAATAAAAATCCAGGATATTGATTCCTTTCCAACAATAGCCACATGCTATTATGTGACTGTCACACATATAACGAAAATGTATATGGCATAAAGATACAGTGATAGAGTGAGAGTAAGGATTCTTATATTTGCAGTGTTTTGTACATACAAATAAAAACATGAAATGTGAGGTGTGACATAAAAGGCAGATTTCATGAGTGTTTTCCTTACTTAAAAAATAGATTTCACTGTATACTATTTAAAATTTAAACAGTTAATATTAAAATACATACTTTTATAACAGATTTGTGATTATTAATATGCTTCATATATAATTAAGACAAATTCTTTAGGAAGCAGTCTTGTTTGGTAATTTTTATTTAATTTTAGAGGCATAATATGGTAATATTTAAGATGTAAAAGAAATCTAAATTGATAGACACTTAATGCTAAATAATGGCTTAGCATTAAAATCATATTTTTTTTGTGTTTTTTTTTTTTTCGAGGTACGGTCTCACTCTATCCCAGGCTGACCTGGAATTTACTATGTAGCCTTGAACTCATGGAAATCCTCCTACTTCTGCCTCCTGAGTACTTAGATTCAAGGCATGCACCACCACACCCGGATAAAAAGGTTATTTTAAATAAAATAATAAAGAGAAAAAAAATCAGGATACTTGTTCTATTTCTTTTTCTTTTTGAGACAGGGTCTCATATTAGCTCAGACTGGCCTTGAACTCGCAGCAATTGTCCTGCATAAACCTCCTAAGTGCTGAATTTATGTTTCAGTTTTAATTTATGAATCTATGAATGGGCCTCAGGAATGATTGGCAGTCCCCTGGAAACTATATAAACTTTTGCATTTGTCAGAGAGGGTCACAGCTTTCCTTTCCCTCTCCCTTCACCAATTTCTAAAGATACTCACTTACCTGAACCAGATAACAAAGTAAACGTATAAACCATTTCATCCTACTTCTACCCAAAACAAAACTTAGTCCACACACTCTCAGGTAATAGGATATCTTAATTAAGCTAAGACTTAGTCATAAACAATGATCAGCTACCCCAGTTAGGCTGGCATGTGGTGGCAGAAGCCTGCAATCCTAGCATGTGGGAGGTGGAGGCAGGAGGATAAGGAGTTTAAGGTCATGCTCAACTACATAGTGAAATCAAGGCTACATAATACCCTGTCTCAAAACAAAAACAATGGGCTGGCGTGATGGCTTAGCGGATAGAGCACTGTCTGCAAAGCCTAATGACCTGAGTTCGATTGCCCAGTACTCACATAAGCCAGATACACAAAGGGGCACATGCAACTGGAGTGTGTTTGCAGTGGCTAGAGGCCACTGGAAGATCCCAATGTAGAGCTTCATTATAGGCTCATAGTTAAAATTGGGTCCTTTTTGAGGCAAGAACTCACCATGTACCCTAAACTGGCCCTGAACTCATAATGTGGCACTGGCCTCAAACTTGTGCTCCTCCTGCCATGGCCTCCCAAGTATATAATCGAGCTTGTGCCACCACACTCAGCTAAAATTAAATCTTCCCAACAGGAATGCAAAGAAAAAATAAAGATGACAATAATGATGAGAACAGCAATGAATATTTGCCAATTGCCTCTTAAGCATCAGGTACAATTTCCTTCTCATAAGCTGAGAGGTAGAGAAACTAACAGCAAAGTGCCATTAGGAGGAGTTGTAATGACTGACAGATGAATGCCATTCTCAGTTCCTGAATTTTAGTAAGCAACAGAGTTGGGGCTTTGCCCCTGTTTTTCTGGTGCTGGGCCCCACATCCTAAACTGGCGTTCACTTCATCGCTCGTTTTCTTGGTGACACCCAAAACAAACAGAATGTCTACCTCCCCACCCACCCACACACACACCTCATAGAAACGCACTGCAATATTGATCTGACCTGACAGATTTTAAAACAAGCAAAAAGGAGTGAGGATTACACTTACCACTGTCTTTGACTGCCTTTGGAGCTCTGGAGTTGTGCTAGAAACAGCTCCCTGTGGGTTTGTCTGGGAACCACTAGCAGTGCTAAGAGAAGAGGAGAGTCCACATGGTCTTTCTGACAGTTGATCTGTGGAAAGAGGAAAAGGCACAGGAATCACTCACCAGAAAACCACCTACAATATAATATGATCTTTCATAGGCCAGTGTCAATGGCATTCTAGCTAAATTCAAACTGTTATCATTCTGAACATGCCATGTATTTCAGTCCCCCTCTCCCTTTTTTGGTGGCCAACTTTATTCTTCTTATCCTTACTGGCCATTGCTGTCCAGTAGAAAGAAAAACAGCGACAGAACCACATTTTCTCTTAACCCATTTCCTACAACTCTTCCCTTCTGAACCAGTTGCCACAGTAGGCCCTGTTATCAAAGGCAGAACTATTTCGGGTACCAAGCAGCTGTTTAAACTTTCATCTTTGTTGTTTTGGACCATAACTCAGTGATTCTTTTCTTACATGTAACAATATGCATGACACACATAACATAAGATCTCCATGGTATATATTGGGGGCAGGGTAGAGAAGGAGAAGGAGAGAGGGGGTGTGTCTGAGACAGATATAATCTTGACATTAGAATATGTTTTTAATCAAACACAGGAGTCTTCTCTCAATTGATTCCTTGTGAAATCTGATCAGGTCATAGCTAAGCTGGATGTTTTCAGTATGCTGCAAGTATTCAAGAGAGAAGCTGGCTTCTTGGCAAATTCAAATGAGGCTCTTTTTTCTCACCATGTATTTTTAAAAGATATAAACTGCAAAAGTCTAAACCCCAAACATTCCCTAGGCGACAAGCTCAGTATGCAAGTAATTTTCTTGATGCTGTGGGGTTTTAACTTTCACCTCCTTGTATTTTTATAAATATCTGTGGTGAGGGGAGAGACTGTAAAACTTGCTAGGAGAGTTTAGCAAAGGAACGTATAATTTGTGTGGCCTAATGTTAGAATTATATGTCCTCCCTGCCCAGAATGGGATGGTTGGCATGTGTGTTAAATATAGTTACTTGAATTAGCTGTACTTTCTGCTACATGCCTTGCAATAGCTCACAAGCATTTTTCTCCCAAATAGCAAAAGAACAATTTTGGAGAAGTATTTTTACATGTCTTGCTATTATATACAGCTCTTTTGACTAAAACTGTAATTACTTGATCATTTCCTAGTTGCTCTATCCTATTTGGCACTTGATTATATTGTCTGCTGTTGTTGTCTAATTGTCTCACATGAGTAAGTTGAGTCTCCTTAAATAGATAATCATTTTCTCAAGAGCAAGGACCATATCTTCTACTTCCTTTGTAGCACCTGGCAGTGCTGAGCATCCAGCCTTCTTGGCTCTTCAACTGCTGAGCAGGAAGTTTCATGTTTGGGCACAAGGGCTCTGGAGTCAGACACGTCTGGGTTTGAATCCCAGCTCAGCCACTTGCTTTCTAATTGGGAAACTGTGGGCCTGTTATTCCTTATATACAATGTGGTCCCCATTTTCATCATTGTACCTACCCCAGTGCTGTTTCAAAGATTGAATGAGACCACCTGAGGCTCTGGGGACAGGGAGACCCAGGGAAAGGACTCAAATCACTTGACCTCTAATGATTACTACCACTGTCATGATGATACTGGGTTACAGAAGGAAAGGGTTTTCACTGTAAGTTTATCACTTTCTTCTTTACTGGGATTCATATTTAATAGCCTCCAGTGTAGTGGATATTACATATTAAAATAAGATACTCTTTTCACTCACTTGAGGCTTTATTTGTATTGCAGGTACTGAGTGCTCGGTCCCTTTGCATGAGCAAAGGTGCATGAAAAAAAACTATAAGAAAAAGTGTCTCTGATGAGGAAAGGGAAGTGATAGTTTTATTTTGTAAGCTTCATAAAAGGGAACTGGTCTTTCCCTTTTTATTTTGTCTTGTTATACTCAAAATTCAGAAGCTTTGAATGAAATCACTTTGGCGTTCTTATTATTAAGGGAATTAGAATAACTGTGATAATTAGGTTTGAATCCTGTGACAGATATCATTAAGTCATGAGGAACTAATGTAATTGACACTTTTGGGGGTATATTTTGGGGAAGAAATGTGTATTAATGAACAATTCCAGCCATAGCTGGCACCTAGAAAATCAGGGATCTAAAAATATCACCAGAATTCATAAATCACAAGCACCTTACCTTCTGTTGCTTTGTTGACAGCTAAAAGAGTATTGAAAACCTTGGAGAAATTGACCCCTGAATAAAGGTCATCAGGGTCAAATACCTATGAGAAAGGAAAATCAAAACTGTCAGACACTGTGAGTAGTCAATTCAAGCAACAAAACTGTGAACTGGCCACTTTCTCCAGCTCTCAAGAGAAAAAGAAATGGGCAAGCCACCATGCAAACTTCTGCATACCTTTGAGAGAAATGAGAGAGGCAGCCAAGCTGCCTAATGATATGTGGGCGGCCATTAGTGAGTCAGTACTACAAATGAGAGCGAGCTGAGAAGGCAGCGCCCACCAGGAAGTGCACAGTACACACCCAGAGCTGCTCTTCTGACCAGATTGGACCAGTGTTCTCAGCCAGTTACAGGAAACTCATGTGCCTGGGTTGCAGCCACTGCCTGTCACCTCCAGAATGTCCTCAGCAGCCACACATAAGGAGATACAGCTCCCCACTTGACTTTCTATTGGCTGCACTCACTAGCGCACAGTCACAAGTGCCTAGGTCTCTTCCCCTTCCTCCCTCTGCTGCTCAGCTAAGCAGAACTTTCTGCTAGGGTCTGTTTCTTGCCCCATCCTCAAGTTCCTGGTGTCTGCTGACTGATATTGCCCTTCTCAGCTTCTCGTTGAACTGAAAGGATTTGATCCATTGTCAGCCTGAGGATGTGGGGTTTCCCTGGCCTTAACTGACTTTACTAGCTATGACATCTGGCCCTCAGGACACTATTCATCCCTCAGCAGCACCATTTTAAGTAAAAGCAAAACTCCACCTTGATCAGCTGTAGTGCTTCACACCTGTAATCCCTGTACTTGGGAGGCTGAAACAGGAGGACTACTGTGAATTCAAGGTCAGCCTTAACTACAAAGTAAGACCTGAGCTAAAAAAAAATCCACTTTGGGGGCTGGAGAGATAGTTCAGTGGTTAAAGGCACTTACTTGCAAAGCCTGGTGGCCCAGGTTTGATTCCCCAGTACCCAAAAAGTGCCACATGTATCTGGAGTTCCTTCTCAGTGGCAGAAGCCTTGGAGAACCCATATTCATTCTCTCTCTCTCTCTCTCAATCTCTCTCTCTCTTTTTCCTCTCTGCCTCTTTTGCTCTATTTATCTCTCAAATAAATAAATAAAAATATTTTAAAATTCCACTTTGGCAATTACATCCACCATTTGGATAGACTACTGTTCCTAATGAAGATACCAATCACCTGTAGTAGTTTTAAATACCATATAAAATGTTAATTCTAAAAATGTATTCTATGTATTAAAATGTTTTGACACTTCTTAGTCTCAAACATGTATGTTATAGGCACAAAAATTGCTGAAAGTTCAAGGCCAACCTGGTCTACTTAGTAAATTCCAGGACAGCCAGTTCTACATAGTAAGATCCTATGTCAACAACAACAAAAAGAAAGAAAAAGAAGAAAGGAAGGAAGGAAGGAAGGAAGGAAGGAAGGAAGGAAGGAAGGAAGGAAGGAAGGAAGGAAGGAAGGAAGAAAGAAAGAAAGAAAGAAAGAAAGAAAGAAAGAAAGAAAGAAAGAAAGAAAGAAAGAAAGAAAGAAAGAAAGAAAGAAAGAAAGAAAGAAAGGAGTGGCCTGGGATGTAGTTCAGTTGGTAAAGCATGTGCCTAGAATGCATGAAACCCTTGGTTCCATCCCCAGCACCCCATCAACTGTGCACAATAGCACTTACCTGTAACCCCAATACAGGTGGAGGAAGGAGGATCAGAATTTTAAGGGCATCACTGGCTACATTGGGAGTTCAAGGTCAGCCTGGAATACATGATAACCTGTATCAAAACAAAGCCAGTGCATATATTCATATTGATAGGTAACTTGAGGACTACCTTCTGAAAGGAAATGCTCCTTCACAAAATACCTCCTCTGGGATGTTTAGCTTTGTTTTGTAACAGTGTCTCAATCTCTAGCCCAAGCTGGTCACTTTGTAGCCCAGGCTGGACTTGCACTCACAATACTAGTTAGTATCTAAGGCTCCTGAGTGCTGGGATTACAGGCATGAGATACCACATCCAGCTTTGTACATATTCTTGAAGATTTAAAATTGATTTCTAGAATGAAAGTATATAATATGCATTCACTTTCAAGCTTGAGGGTAAATATACATACAAGCAACTGTGGCCTACATAAGTCTACGTGTTTGAAAATTCACAACTCTACTATTCCTCTAAAGCACATATTCAAAGCTAAAATGACTAGAGACCAATTGTATCTAAATATCTTAATATTACTGAACAATTAAGTGATGCTACTATATCCCTGATATACTCCTGAATGCTGCAATATAAAATTCAAAATTCTCCAGGAATGAACTGACAAGAGTCCTATGTTAGTCTCAAAACTTAGGTGAACAAGATTCCACAGGCTGCTGAAACTATCTCAAAGCCTAGAAGATTCAAGACTTACTGAATCGCCGCTACAAATGAGCCCATGGGAAATGTTAATGACATCCATGACAAAATGGCCATAAGGAGTAAAGTTCACTTGTTTTCAGTCCATCATTCCCAGTGGGAATATGAATAGATGTGTGCATGTAGAGGTGGTGGGTAGATTCTCAAATAACAAGCAGAAATACATAGTAGCAGAATAGGGCTGGAGATTAAAGCATGTGTTAGAAAGTCCCCCCACCCCTCGTTTTAGTCCTTTAGTTCTTCTCTGCCCAGGTTACTTGGCTGCCTATAAGGGGTAACACATGGGGATTATTTAATTGTCCTGGTGCTTGACTGAATTTTAGAATAAATAAACTGATCATAAAATGAAGTACACGACAGTCACTGCATGTGCTGAGGAAATTGCCTGGACTGCAACCAGTTACCTTCTGAGAGAACCCAAACATACTTGAGAGTATCTGCAGACACTGTTCTCATTGTAAGCCCGTTCTATACAGGAAGGAGGTGTAAGAAGCCACTGGGGACTGGTAGAAAAAGCAATGTAAAAGGATTATTTCACAGCATTTGAAAGATTTAATACAACTATGAACCTGAAACATTCTATCCCGAATCTTTCTTCCACAAACTTGACATTGGTCTTCTAGGAAACAAGAGAAATATTACTTGGAAGAAGCATATCACTCTCAGCCATTATCAGTCATTTATACCATAGCACACATAAGTATGAGGTCAAGTTTAGAGATGAGAAATTCCAAGGGGACTGGTGCCCAACTGGGAAAAAGGAAGGAAGACTCCCTCCAGGTGGAGATGGGCAAACACAAGGAAACATGAAATAGAGCACAGGCCACTTGACGAGGACTATCAGAGTCTCATGTAACCCAAGCTGTCTTCAAACTCGCTGTGTAGCCAAGGACAATCATGAACTCCTGTGTACTACCATGCCCAATTTATACAGTACAGGAGCTTAAATTCAGGGTTTGGTGCATGATAGATAGGCAAGCACTTGATCAACTGAGCTGCACCATCCTCCCTCTTTTTTGTCTTTTGACTTTTATTGTTTGGCTTTTTTGGAGGGGTAGATAGGGTCTTATTATGTAGCTCTGGCCAGCCTGGAAGTTGCTACATAGACTAGGCTGGACTCAAATTTGCAATAATTCTGTTTCTCTGCTTCCTGAGTGTTGGGATTACAGGTGAGCTATCACACCCAGCCCTAATGTCTCTTATTTATTTATACAAAATGAAGAACCAATTCCTCTTTCTGTTTGCAAACACTGGAACCGGTTGAAAGGTAAAGTAAATTTGCATATTTATTCTGTATGTAATTTACCAAAGTGTTTTTCAAATTCAAAGTCATGACAATGTCATGATAATATCATCTTTTAGTACTCTGTATAAGCCTCACTAGCCTGGTTGGTGTCTGGTACGTGACTGAGTATCAGATTAGCTGAATTTGCTTTATACCTATTTTGGCCCAGAAATCAGCCAGTTAATTCCAGCTGGATCCGTGAAGGTCAGATAAACAGCAATATTCCCACCCTTCATTCATTTTACCACTACTGTTACACAGACCAGAAAGAAGAGTCACTTCTTAGATTCCTTCTAGATTGCTTCAAGGTATCAGTTCAACAATCAGATGAATAAGGCTCAAGTTGAAAACCAACAAAAACACTCAACTAGCAATAAGAAAGGCAAGTATTAAACCATATTAAAGATTCTTTTAAAAGTATTCACATATAGCCAGCCCAAAGTCCAATCTGACGAGAACAGATGAAATTAAACAAGACATTCAGTTGTTAAATATTTCCCCACATTTTTCCATTCTGATTATCCACAATGACAGCAAAAAAAAAAAAACAATTTTTCCATGCACTAAACACCAGGTGTTAATTCTGAAGTGTTGAGGATCTGATGTATCGACTGTACAGATGCTAATATTTTTATGACTCTACAAATGGGTCTTTTGGAGTAGCTCTCAATTTCAACATGCATGCTATTTTATCATAATTCCCATAAACTAACAAAGGCAAATAAGCACATGAGAAAAAAATCCCAACAACCCCCTCTTTTTTCATTCCCTCACTAACCTTATAACTACCATTTCTGGTTTATTGAACCCCTGCCATCTGCCAGGCACTATCTTTAGAGATTACCTGTCTATTGCAATGATCAGAATGTTTGTGTCAAAACTCATACATTGAAACCTAATCACAAATGTGGTGCCACAAGGAGGTGGAGCCATTGGGAGGTGATTAAGTCATGAAGGTGGACCTCTTGTAAATGGGATTAGTAGTCTTATATAAAAGGGACCCCAGAGAGATGCTTTGGCCCTTGCACCATGTGTGGTCACTGTAATTATGTCCTCACTAGACTCTGAAACTAAGTACTTTGATCTTGGACTACCCAACCTCTAGAAGACAAGAAATACATCTCTGTGGTTTATTAGTACCTAGTTTATGATAGTTTGTTAGCATAATGAACTAAGATTTAATTTTCAAATTACATTTGTTTCTCCCAACAATTATTTCCTTTATTTCTTAAAAGAATAAACTAAGATTCAGAGCGATTAAGTTATAGAATAAAAAAGCAATGAAACCAATAAAAATACACAAGTGCATGCTCTGAGGAGTGTTATAGCCCCCCCGCCCCCCCCACACACACACTTGATGCTTCCAAGAGACATAGAAAACACGCAGATGCCATCTGTGGATTTACACAGAGAAAGAAACCCATTGCTACTATCAGTACAAGGAGCACCTGTACCATCTGGAAAAAGGTTTGTCACAACCCCTAAAATGACAAATTCAAGTAACTGTGGCAAAGAGAAACTGTTTCCAAAGGGGTCTTTCCTAATTCCTGTGCTGTCCTTCCCATCTTAGGAAACAACTCTTACCCTGGAGGCAGTTGGCAATATTTTCGAGAAACAGGGAAGAGCTATGCCATACACATTTTGTGAGGTGCTAGTCAGGTAGTGGGCAGGGTCAAAATTATGGCTACAGAAGCAAACTAAATCACCTGTGCCACATTCAGTGGCATCCTGCCTGCTGGTTCCTTAGCATCATCTACATCTGGCTAAGAAAGGAATCCATAGCCATTCTAGTTCAGATTTGGTGATGCCTTTAAGAAGGTGAAAAATTTATATGATCTGAAGAGAGACCAGAGTCTTGGTGATGCCTTTAAATGTCATTGTTGCTTCACTAACACCCAGTCAACTTCCTGTTAAAGTTAATTTAGGGTTTGTAGTGATTATAGTTACATCACTCAATTATTAAAAATCTAATAATCCAAAAAGCAAAAAAATTAATAGAATCACAAGAACATCTAGCTTATGTTCCAAGCCTGATGCCAAATATTCGGGAACATTCCAGTTCTTTCTTGTTCTTCTTGCTTTTATTAAACAAAATCTTAAATTAACTTAGCCCATCTTGAATCACATTCTCTAATCCTCAGAGCTGAACACACTGCCTCGGTTAACCCCTAAAATTTGGAGGAAATGTCATTACATAGTATGACAGAAGAACAAATCTGAAATGCTTAGTCATATTTCACTGAATGGCACTGCTCCTGGCTCTGTGAATGCGACCTGAGAAGCTTCCACACAGCTCCCACTAAAAGCAGTCACAAAGCCAGCAACAAATAACCCTCTTAGCTCAGAAGCTGTATACTCATTACCCACTGGCATTTCCCTCACTGGAACACAGTGGATGGCGTTTGCACTCTGCTTGGTTTTAAAATAAGAAATATCTCTACTGATGTGGAACAAACTTAAAAGCCCTGTATTTATTCTGCTTTTATTTCCTCCATTTCAGCCATTTAAGGAACAAGATCTGACTTGTACCTATGACCACAACTATATGAAGTGCTGGTGTGAGGGTCAAAAGGCCTGGAATTAAGTCCCAGCTTTGCCTCTGCTTAAGCAGCTGTGAGGACCTTGGGAAGACAATACTAGTTTCCTGTGGATTTTCCATCTGGAAACTGAGAGGAATCTTTGACTAAAGGAGGTCTGTGAAAGGCGTATTGGTCCATCATCTGAGTAAAGAATTTCAAAGGCAGCATTTTAGCTGGATCCCTAAGGTCTCAAACCTGGTATTGAGATTGGACTCTTGAGAATGGACTCACACAATCCAAGTTCATCAAAGGTCACTTCAGAAAACAAAATGTCAATATCTTAATCTTTGCTAAAATGAACTACTAACTAGACTGGATATCACATCCCTATTATATGGTCTCAGCATTCTCTCCATACAGAAACAGATACAGTGAGCCAGGCCTGGTGCACAAGCCTATAACTTCAGATGCTCAGGAGGCTAAGGCAGGAGGATCATAAATACAAAGTCTGCCTTGACAACTTAGGGAGACCCTGTCTCAAAAAGTAAAAAAAAGTAGGGCTGGGGCTATAATGCTTGCTTAGCATATGCAAGACTCTGGGTTCCACCCTCCAGCTCCAACACATATAAATTAGAAATGGGTTGTGTTGTACATACTCATTACAAAGGATTCTTGGGGCTTGTGGACTAAAGTAATTATGCTGATTTTTCAAAATATTATCTAAAATGACCTATTTATAAATTCTCTATCTTCCTGCCACTACATTTGGATTTTGACTATGAACAGTTTAACCATCTAGATTCTTTTGTCTCTGTGAATTTCATTTTTTAAGGTCAATTGCTGTATTTAAATTAATTCTTATTGATTGTGGACAATAAAAATTAAATAGAAAATTCATATAGGAATCTATTTCCATAAACATTTTCTTTGATATTTCTATATGCACCAGCCAAAAGACAAAGCTTTGAGAACCTGGACAAGTCATTACCTATTCTGGCCTCAGCTCTTTCATCTCTAAAATGAAATGTTCTGCATTTCTAAGATAACTGCCTAAGAATTAAAGAAAAGTAATTGATGGTGTAGTTTTTCAGTGTGATAACTCAGTGATTTTAACAGAGTATATGGACCAATGGTCTGTGTCCAGTGATTTCTAATAAAGTTCAGACCAAAAACATAAATTCAAGGAAGCATATTCCTCTATGTCTCTCTTTGAATGCCTATCCAGTCACTTTGCATTACTAATATAGGCTTTTCAATAGCCTGATTGTCAAAGAATCCAGAGTGAGGAATTGCAGCCCTATAGAGCTCCTAGAACAGGATCTAAGATGTGAGCTCAATCCCTCACTATTCACACCTCCTTCCAAATTCACCAAACCTACTTCCCGCTAGCTACACCAGATCAGTGCAGCACCATCAAGGACTTCATTCTTCCCTGTGATTTCACCTTTGGGGAAACTGCTTTCTCCACAGAAACGATTCATCTTCTGTTGAGTGTTCAGTGCTCAGAAAAGGGGGAATGGATAAGAACTGATATAAACACCTTCAGTGGGGGCGAAAGACAACAACTGGTTTTGGATCCGCTTGCCAGAAAGAGAATAGGTATGAAGGAAAGGGAGAGATGAGCTCTCCTCAATAGTGCTTGCTAAGCCAAGGACAGGAAGCAGGAGGCCAAGAACCAGCTGCCTCACCAGGAGCCAGCCACTGTTGCTCACCCACCAACACCCCTCCTACAATCCTGTCACCACAGGCTTCTTGGGAGCCATACTGACTGCTGGTTTTCAAGGGTGGGGGGTAGATGGGTGATGCCACAGGTGCTGGAGTATCTGTATACCAGACCTGGAGGTAGTCTCCCCAGCTGCCCCTCCCACCCCTTCTGAGAAAGCAATTGACTTCCTCATATTCCAAATTGGAATGCAGACCACATTTTCCAGAGACATAGCATCACACCTGCTACTTACTCTCTGTGAGTTCTATAGTTTAGCCACATTAAGTATTAAACAGACTGGTATGGAGCAGCCAGAAAACATAACTGTCATATAAAATATTGTTTCTATGGGGAAATGTTTCTCTGCTCCTAACAACAACTCACAAATAAATTTTTGTAAAATAATCCATTTTATATTTCACTAAATAATATATTTCAATCTTCACAATAACTGGTCATGTGTTCCAAAATCAACTTCAAAAATCCCTAAAACTTTTCCCTTGTCTTTTCATGTAAAGTATAAACAAATGGCCAAGACACACGGAACTATTTATTTTGGACCTCTGTGATGTGAGGACCACGGGAAATATAAAGAATCTCCTCAGAGGCAGAAAGACTGTAAGAGCCATGGTGGGAGAGGAATATCCACAGACATTGCCCCCCTCAGCAACAACACACAAAGAGGGGGAACCTGGCTGCCTCCTGTGCTATCCCCTACCCCTACCCATTAGATTGATCCAGTGTGCCCACTGAGGAGGATACTCAGTGGATTGGGGACAGGGAGGAGGGAAATGGGGATACCAACACAATATTTGCTCATACAATGTATCTAATTTTGGCTAATAAAGATGATAATAATAGTAATAAAAGAATCTCCTCAGAAGCATCAGTCATCCACAACTCCTTCCTGCCTGTCCCTATTTTCCTAAGGGCCTCTGATGATTGGGTGGGAACTAAAATGTGAAAGCAATCAGTCCATGATGATTTCCAGATACAGGACAGGTAAATGAACTCTGTAGCCCAAATCTCAGGGACAAATGAAGACCATGAACAAGGGAAAAACAAAGACCAGCAGCTCCTCTACTGGATTCCATCAAGTCCTATACAGACCAACCTTCATATTTCTTCAGAAGAGCTTCAATCAACACAATGCTGTGCAATTAAGCCCTCAGTGACCTCTGTGTATGGTCTTTGTTTCTTTTGTGGGTATTAAATCACTCCTGAATTTCCAATATGTGGGCTCACTCACTGATTGACTGACAGAATGCTCTGACACAAAGACTTATGTTACATCTACAATGTAAGACACATGATACCAGTGTGATTTTTTTGGGGGGGGCCCTGTATCTTTAGTGGCTAGAAGAGTTCATTCTACATAGTAAGAGCTCAATAGATATTTGATTATTTAATGAAAATGTATATCCTTTAAATAGTTTATATAGCATAACTGAAGAAATTCATTGATGTAGTAATTGGCTTCTGGGGGAGAGGCAGTCATGTTCTTTTGGGGTAACCACTGGTAAGTTGCCCATGCTCCAATAAGTAGCCTCCCGTCTGTGCTCATGCATGCAACTCTAATTGAACTCAGTAAGTCCCAAAAAAAGATACGAATGTAAAAAGGGGATTAGCTGGGAAGAAGAGACTTAGTAGGAGTGGGAGGGGATAACAGAGAGTAATGGGGTGTGTAAGATCAAAATACATCATATACATGTATGACATTGTCAAAATATAAACAAAACAATGTTTTTAAAAAGGAAAGAAAAGGCATTGCTAAAAGAGGAGCAGGATAGAACTCAGTAGTAGAAGTGATTGCCCAACATGTGCTTGCCTAAGGATTCAAGCTCTAGCACCACATAATGAAACAAACTCATGAAGAAATATCACAGAGGAAACAAAATCAATCTCCATTCAAGTTGATAGGAAACAGCTATTATCTAAAATGGACTACACCACTACTCATCAGCAAAATTAAACCCTGTGTCTGCGAGGTGACCAAAATGCCTCAAACTTCCTAGTTAGGAATCGTTTGAGTCATGTGCCAAATATGGTCCCAGGTAATAAAGGTTCCTTTAAATCCTATCATTAACACCATGAACTAAGTATACTAGAAAATGGGAGCAGGAAAGAATGGTGGCTGTCTTTGCTTTGCTTAAATTGATTGCATTTTAATTTTTATTGTATAATAATATATATTACAAATACTACAAGTTTCACCACTTGCTCTAAAACCAGCTCTGGGTTTATGGGTCATGGCAAAATACCTCACTAGAAACAAAAAGGGGTAACATGCAATTTGAAAAACTACAAACCACAAACCCAAAGGCCTCTAACAGCTTTTCTGAGTGAGAAGGATGTTGTATCAAAGTTACTCTCATTTTCTTCCTTTTTGACATGTAGCCCATGCTGGCCTCAAACTTGCTACACAGCTAAGTATGACCTTGAATTTCTGATCCTCCGGCCTCCCCCTCCCAAGTATTGGGATTATAGGCATGCATCATCATGCAGGGTTCATGTGGTGCTAGAGATTAAACCTAGAAATCAGTACATGCTATGCAAGCACTTTTCCAACTAGGCTGCATCCCCAGCACATCTTAATTTTGTTTTTTAAAAAATTTAATTTATTTATTTGCAAGCAGAAAGAGAGGACAGAGAATGGATACATGAGGGCCTCCTACCCCTACAAACAAACTCCAGATGCATGTACCACATTGTGCATCTGCTTTACATGGGTACTGCAGAATTGAACACGGGCACACAGGCTTTGCAAGTAGCACCTTTAACCGCCAAGCCATCTCCTCAACCCCTTTTAAATTTTTAAATATAATCTTTAGCAGCTCATCAGGCAAAAAATTGGTATTCCTCACCTATATTTCTGTGTGAATCAACTTCTCAAAAGTATGTGATTTTCAGGCTGGGCATGGTGACACATCTTTAATCCCAGTACTCGGGAGGTCAAGGTAGGAGGATCTCTGTGAGTTCAAGGCCAGCTTGGAACTACAAAGTGAGTTCCAAGTCAGCCTGGGCTAGAGTGACACTCTATCTCAAAAAGAATATGCTACTTTCAGAGATAACAATTAATTGATTGATTAATTAATATTATTCTATTTTATTAAAAATGGATTTGTAGGCTTGGGCTACAGAGTGAGACCCTGTCTTAAAGTAAACCAACACCCCCACCAAAGATCAAGTCTACCCTTCTCAGGCTTAGCAATTACTTGCAAACCTGCTGGCCCAAGTTCAATTCCCTGGCACTCACATAAAGTGGGATGCAAAGTGGCTCACATGTCTGTGATCCCAATGTGTGCCTTTGTTCCCTCGTGGCAGATTCCTGGTCCTTGATGCCAATTAAGTGGCTTCCCCCGCGGGAGCAACCGGTCCTCAGAGGTGGTCCTCTCCACTATCTGAGAGGGTAGGAGTTGTCTCTGCACGGAGGTTTGGTTGCCTGAATGGGATCCAGGCCCAGGATCAAGGCCCGTCCAGCCTCTCATCAGCTTCGGGACCACTGAGTCCCACTTCCCTATCTGGTCATGGGCAGAAACCAAAGGAAAAAAGTAACTTCCCAAACCAGGGCCCCTAGCCCCATTATGGAACACGAAAGTGGCAAAGAAGTGGAAGGAGCTCATACACAATTGCAGAGAGAGAATAAAATGATGCCTGACCACAACAGCAATTCAAATATGATGCAGTTAAGGGCTGATATGGAAATTATGACAAAGACATGAATGAGATGAAGCATTCCTACTCAAGCATAGACTCCAGACTGAATTTGATGGAGAGAAACATGAACAAATTCAGAAATACATTAAGTGAATTAAAGATTAATCAACTAAAAGAAGAGCTGGACAATCAATTAATTAAATTTGATGAGGACTTAAGAAAACTAAAAAATGATTATCAGGAATCCCAAGCAAAAACAAAATTAGATTGGAAATTGGATCTCACCAAAGAATTGGGGGCTATTAATAAAATTATAGCAGAAACCAAAAATGAAGAAGAAATACTAAAAACCTCCCTTGAATCATTCAGTCCCAGGGTTGAAAATGTGGAAGACAGACTTTCAGAAGTAGAAGACAAATCAGAAGGAATTAATAAGGATGTCATAGGTTTCAATAAATTCAAGAAATCAAGTGAGCAAAATTTGAGG
>PVHP010023793.1:0-27028 GCA_004024765.1 Zapus hudsonius | reverse complement strand
GTGTGTGTGTGTGTGTGTGTGTGTGTGTGTGTGTGTGTGTGTGTGTGTGTGTGTCTTTTGCTGGTGATGGGTTTCTCTCTCTGCTTGAACATGTGAAAGGGAATCAGCCTCTTTTGCTGTTAGGGAACTTCTCCTGGATCTATAGGTTCAATAAGTCATTTCCTCCCATAAACTGTGCCTGTTTTGGAGATTCATCCCAGACGTGTGTGGCTGACTGCAATAAATGGCTTTTAAGGACTTGGTCATCAAGCTCTTAATGATAGTGCCCAGAAGACATAATTACAGACCCAATTTCCTGCCTGAAGAGACTCCTGACTGTATTGGTGGGAGCAGATGCCTCAGAGCCCAGGGCCATGCAGTTCCTCAGAGTGAGCACAAAGATCTGGTTCCCTCCTCTCTGAGAAGCAGGCCCCAGGGAAGCCAGGTGGCCAGCATCCAAGCAGGGAGGAATCTGTGGAGACCAAGCCTGTAGAGAATTGATGAGCACCCGTCTTAAGTTTGCATGAATGTAGATGAAAAGGTATTAGCAAACCAGAAGGCTGGGAGAGCAGCCACACTTTCTTCTGAGCTGTGGCATATATTTTGGAATTTCTCTTCACCACATGTCCTTCCTTATTTCTCCAGCATTGTCCACATTCAACAGGTGAAAGGCATTCACATTCCCAGTGTCATCTAGGTAAGCACTTCACCTCTGGGAGGCTCAGTAAGCCAGACTGTCATTCTTCCCCCAGGGCCTGTAGTTACTATATAGTGAGAGAGGCTGGAATATATTCTCTGTTTCAAAAAGCACCATCTTTTTTTGTGCCTGGTAATGTGGGCTCGGTCTCTAATGCTACTGCTCATAAGCAAGTAGCCATCTCATCTTGCTAACCAGATCAGGGAAAGTCCCTCTTACTCAGGTGAAGGTTCGGTCAGTGGCAGATAACGTTTGTTGATTACATTTGTTGATTTCTTCAATTGCGTTAATCGTTATTCTTGGTGTAATTTTTTTCCTTCATGAATGTCTTAATAATATCCCTGTGGGTTTTCTTTGAGAGTGCAAATGGACCCCGGAGAAGGTTTCAATATCTCTAAAGATAGGTATTAACGGAAAATTCTTGTGGTTGATAGAATAAAGGAACTTCTTGAGGACTGTGAGGGAACTGATGACTATAATTTGATTCCAGTAATGTAATACAGACTGTGTTGGAGACACGGGGAAAAATGTAGCCAGAAAACCAGAAGCCAGTATTCCAAGTTAATTTTTATTGATTATGATTCGTTTTAAAATCATTTCTCTACACTCCGTGGAGGCAGACCACTTAACCTGAACCGGATCTATTTTCCATTAGAAGCAACTTCCACATTCTCAAGCTTCACAATTGGGAGATGGGAATTCTCAAGCAAGCACTTCTCTTAACCAGAGGGGATAAAAGAACTGGTTTCCTCATCAGTTTCTAGGCCTATGACAATTAATATGTCACAAATATATTATCAGGTAAACAAAAGATGAGTCAGATATCACATTGAAGAAATCTGGATTTCATGAAGGTTGTTTATCACTGGGCTGCTTAGCCTGGTCTTTGCATGGTGCACATAGATACACATTTAGTATAATCACGTGAATTTTCTGGGTGTTACAGAGGCGTGAAAATAATGCTCTAGAAAGCCATGATTGTTTTCTTCTTTTAATAGTTTATGTAAGTTTAAGTCTTCCTAAGGTTAAGATATAGTTTTAATGACTATGTGGATATAACTCTACTGGCAAGTTAGTATTATGGAGGTCTTTAGGACTTAGATGAGCATACACTCTGTGTATATTAAAAGTTATTTCTTCTCTAAACATTTTAAGTGTTTATGAGTTGATTGCTGCTAGTTTTTAGTACCAACCCTTTTCACTCCCCCTCCCCCCACCTAAGTACTTATGTTTAGAACCTACTTAATTTTACACACTTACTTACTCACTTACATGTTAAGACAGGGTGTCTCTATGTAGTCCAAGCTTGTCTCCAACACAAGATGCTCATGCCTCAGACTCCTGAGTACTGGTATTTTAGATATGTGCCCCATACTGGCTTTAGGAGACTTGACAAAGACGGATGCTGCAATCGTGTGGCTATTGAACATTTTTAGTTAAATGTGAAACCTATTTATTCTATTATGGAGAAGGGCCAGAACTATGACCAGATCTCTAGCTCAGTGTATTCATTTTCACTTCCCAAATGGTTAAAATCAAAATAAAACCTCAAGGTATTCAGTGTTTAAAGAAGCAATTTATTATTTTACTATCTTAACTGTATTCGCTTTGTTCTAGAAAGAATGATGTGAAGTAATAAATGAACAAAGAACTCACAATGTGGTATTAAAGGAAACTTTACAAACTGTAGATTCTTATCAATGCATTGCAGATCTGATCTGAACTTGCAAAACAGCAACTGCTGAGTGGGGACCTATCTTTTTTTTTTTTTTTCTAGGAATTAGAACTTCTGTACCAAAGCCAACTGAGGAATTTTAAAAATTAACCAATTGTTTATAAGGAGGGAATAGGATAAAGTCTGCATGGACCTGCCTGATCTGGTTATTTTTGATCAATTCAAAGTATTTTTAAATGAATAAAAATTTATATCTACCACTTAAATAATTTCTTACTAAATATATATAACAATGAGTACTTATGGTCCCATTAAATTCTAAAATTTTTCAACAACAACACAAAGTTATTTTTCCCATTCCTACAAATCTTCATCCAGAGATTCATAATAATTAAAAGGTATGGCCTTTTTTTATTCCTCCTAACTGTGACAGTTAGGAAGTGGTAGGCATTTTCTCCCTCTCATACTCATGGTCCGGCACGTTCAAAAAAAGGAGTTTAAGGAAAAAAAAAACCACATTGGGAGTCCATGCGAATGATTCCAGCTTTCAACTTGAATGTTACTCAAATGTGAACAGCAAGGTTCCCAGTGATTGGTGTCTGAAGGGTGTGAATAGCTCTGTAAACAGGAATGACAAGCTCAGCTTGCAGCTTGACAGGCTGTTTGCAGAGCTGAGGATGAGCCTCTGTGAGAGACAGGGGACTGAGATGGACACAGGGTGATGGTGGTGAAAGTCACCCACCAATTTTATCCATGGCAGGTCTTTCTTCATTTTAAGGCCAAAGATTATCAGATTATAGCATAAAACATACTCGACATAACCTGGCTGAATGGTTTTTCCATGGGATAACTAAAATGTATGTGGACTATATCGCATGGTCAAGTAAGATAAAAGAATAGGTAAGAGTCTCTAAATTTGTGTTTTGGACTCAGGGAAATTGGCGGAAGAGGTGGTGGAAAGAATGTAAGAGTCATGGGGGGAGAATAACTAATGCAGAAGAGGGAATGTCATCATGGATTCAATGGCTTTATCTAAGAACCTATGATACTGAGCATATTCTTGTGTTAATATATAATTTTCAGCCAATAAAAATGATAAAAAAGAATATGCATACACATCTATGAACACACACAAATGTTCATGAGAAAGCCAAACAAAAACATTGGTTATTAATTAAATACAAAATTGATTCACAACTGGACTTCATAACACACTCATTAGAGTAGAGAGGACTGAAGTCCACTAAATAATAACGACCACTGGAGGACTCGGACCTTGCAAAAATTCCTGATGGGAAGATACATTGTACAATTACAATCATTAAAATAATTCTTACATAATCATATGAAAGAGTGTGGTGGCTTCTTTTACACACTTTTCCTAGATAGAGGAACAAATTTCGTTTCACCCCAAATAGGGCAACGAGCTGGTCCCAAACTTGCTATAAATCCATGGATGACTGCATTTCTGTCCACCCTGTTCCACTTTACCCAGGCTGGGATTCCAGGTGTGTGTCACCATGTCCCGCTGGAAGCCAGCATGAAAGAAAATGTGTCACCATCTATATCGACTCTGATAAGCTGCACAGGTCACTCGGACTTTTTGCTCCATAGCACCTGAAATGGTTCCATAAAACCAGACTCTCTCTTTGGACCACTGTCACTTTTGATATGAAAGTCCCAGAAAGTTCTCAAAAAAATGCGGACTCATCATGATATCAAGTCAATTTTGGCACTATCGGTATATTTAAAACAAAAATAACTAAGTTGAGATGTTTTTAATTCCTTAATGAGCAGTGGGGCAAGATAGGGATTTTTCAAATTTCATTAGAATTTGTCCCATTGTCCCCTAAGACAGTGTTAAAAAAATAATGACAGCAACAAGCCCAACATTTGAAAATTAGCTTGTTTGTTTTATTCGGATGAAAATTGTACATGATTAGAGAGAAATGCAAGTTCTTCTGTAACACCACTGTCAGATGGATATCCTGTGTTCAGTGTAGGACATTCCAGTGTGTCTAAAGAGAAGATCTGCGTTTACTTTGATCATTCTGAATCTCTGATCAGTCCTGAGCTACCCAAGCAGGTCATTCCCTGCTGTTTTTCTCTCCCTGTTTAAAGTTCTTTCTCATTCCTGTCTCCTGACTTGTGTGTTTCTTATTATTATGTTTTTGTTTCTTTCCAATCTTAATTTTGCACCTGTTAAATGCACCTATCATGTCAGATAACTTCGGAAGCAAAGTCTGACTTTCACTTTTATTTAGAGAAGGCATGTTTCTTATATTTATGGGCAGGCAAAAATATCGCCACTTTGCTCAATATAATCATACTAATGAAATATTTGCATCATTTAAGGGAGTTCTAGGTCCGTTAAGGTGGGAAGACCATTTTCTGTAGTAGTTACGTTGGTGTTGATTGAGAAAAATGCCCCAAAAAAGCAACTGATGGTAGGAAATCAGTTTTTAAAAAAAGCAACTGATGGTAGGAAATCAGTTTATCTCTATCATCTTGAGGGATGACTCCAGATGCCAGGGAAAACATGGAATTACCAGAGGCTAGACATCACCTCTGACACAGCAGGAGGAAAACAGCTGCAGGAAAGGGAGGTGAGTTCCAACAAGGGGAGCTGGGCTATAAAATCCCTAAGTATGCCTCCAACAACATCTCCTTCAGTAAGGCTCCGCCTCCCAAATTGTCACCAGTTAGGGACCAAGAATTCAAAACAAAGTTTACGTAGGGCATAGGCTTCAAACCACCATAACCCATCCCTCAGGATCATTTCAGGATGCAAAATGTATTCAGTTCCACCTTTAAATTCCCTGAAGTCTTTGTCGTATCAACACTGTTCAAACCACCCCACAGCACAAAGAAGTTAAATACACATAATAGCAAAGAACACATGGTATTGGGCATAGTAGCATGGAAAGGCTGAGCCAATGAAAGCGCTAAACCAAGTAGAGCAAATATTAAAACCTGCAGTTCTGTGTTTGTGCTGGTTTGAATATAAACATATGACCCCCATGACATCAGGGAGTTTTGATTAATCTTCCTACTTATTCTTCAGCAACCAGACTTTCACTGGGAAGAGCCCTTGAGTCCAACCCTATCAGGTGTGCTCTGAGCCAGTTGGAACAAAGCTCGGCTGACTGTGTTCTCTTTCTTTCTCTCTCTGCAATGGGTACATGATGAAGTGAACCAGTTCTTGGGCCATGATGAAGTTTCCCCTGGAATCCATCAGCCTGAAATAACCACATTCCTCCAATAAGCTGCTTTTGGTCAGGTGTTTGTCCAAAAATGTCAAGATAACTGTGACAATGTCCAAGGGAAAGACAGTGCAGTCTCTCGGATACCACAGGACAATGCCAGCCCATGGGTTGGTGTCCCAGACTGAAAAACAAGACAAACAAACAAATAAAAAAACCTGAAAGAGTGAGCTGGTCAGGAGCATTTAGGGTTCTCTCCTCCTGACTGCAGATACCATGTGATCAGCTACCTCATACCCCAGCTATCTACCCACTATGATGGACAGCAGCCTCAAACCATGAGCCAAGGTGTGCTATTCCTGGGGTGCATGGCTCTGGTCAGGTATTTGATTACAGCAATGAAAAAGTGTAACTCATATGGCCCTAGCAATAAATAGTGTTGTACATGCTTGGGACAATGGTGTGTCCCAGGCACACAAACCTAAATTACCCACTTAAGCTCAGTTAAAATAACTGAGTTATTTTTTTATGATTTCTCATGTAGTTTTTTTTTGAGTTTTAAGAGTTTGTCATAACAAAAGAAGAGAGACAGAGGAGGGAAGAGGGTGAGAGAGAAAGAGGGAAATAGAGAGGGAAATAGGGGAGGAGGGATGGGGGAGTTCTCATGTATTCTTACTTCATAGAAACGTAGCTAATCTCATCTGTTTTACAAATGAGAAAATGTTTTCCAGTCAGGCTGGTGGACAGAGCTAAGGGACTCCTGTGCCCGCACAGTGGCCCTGGTCTGGGCTGGACAGCTTCATGTCACCAGCACTGGGTTCTGTGATGCTTCTGCACAGCTTCCTCTGGACCAGTCACCCATCACGGGGCATCCACACACTGGGTCTGTCAGTCTGAGGGTGCCTTCATTCCATAAAAGCTGTTATAAAATGGATCATTTGCAATTCAAAATTGGATTCACCTTTTCTAATTGGGTGAAATTATGGTTGCCATATTATAATTAAAGGTTATGTGACAGACAGCGTTGTTTATTTGGATTATGTCAGGTTCTATATATTTTTCAGGATTCTGAAAACTGTTGCTTTTGAAGAGCATGGGTTTTGAAACCTCCTGGCAAATGTCTGTTTTGACCGAGGACTCCAGCGAATGCCTTCCCTGAACTCGAAACACAACAATGATTGTGCTACGTGAATCATATGCAGATACCTTTCTCTCTCTGCCAACCTGCCTGGAGTTGTTAATGTCAGAATGGTTCCCTTCTAATGAGCACATGATGTCTCCCAGAGATGCCATGAAAAATATCACTATGCCTCAAATGGAGTTATAGTAATAATACTTAATAATGCTTTTTAAAATGTCTCAAATTATATATCATTGCTACATTGAAACAGAGAGTTAAGATTCCAGAAATGATTTCCAAAAAAGTAACAGTTTTCCCAGTTTGGAAACTGAAAAGCCTAGGAAAAAATAGCACTGACAAAACCTGAGCTTAGCTCCTGTTTTTCCCTCTATTTTCCCCACTAACTTATAGAACTGGGGCCACTAGGGAGAGTTTAGCCACATTTAACATCAGATTGCAGGGCGCTTGGTGTGGAAGGGATCTCTTCCTCATCACATGGGGCAAATGCCAAGGGTTGTTCTAATAATTAACAGTTAATAAATACAACTTTTTCTGAACATGGTAGAGTAATTAGTTTTCTCTGAAGCAATGTTAACCCTTTCCCACACCCTGCTCGGAGCACTGTCGTATCAGGTAAGTGCTTGGCATTCAGACCATGCACAGTGGAGGCAATGCACCTTAAATTCACCGTTAGGCAAGGAGGCCACTGGGATTTAGATTTTCTGACTGTCTTCTTTTGAGGTTAGCTCTTTAAGGTGATTCATCTTTGATTTTCCTCAGACTTTCTCATCTTTTGTTAAAAATCTTCATTTTGTACTTTGTTGGTGGGTATAATTAAATCAGATGCACCTTACGTAACAATTATGATACCGCTAGTTCTTGGGTAACTCAGTATGCCACCTATGGGTAATGAAACGGATTTACCCCAGGGACAGGTGACAGTGGTGTACGACAAGAGAACCGAAATTTCATGGGAAAAATATGGATGACATTCATTATGGATTTATCTTGTTAAAATTATGTAGTTCAATATTTAAATATGCTTAAATTTGTCTATATGTGTGTATTTATATGTATGTATATAATATATTGTATTACATGTATGTATGTATATATATATATATATATTAATTTATATATATATATATATATATATATATATATATATATATATATATATATTGTGTATATGTGAGTTCACATTCATATGTGTGCATGTGCCTGTAGAGGTCAGAAAATAGGAACTTGGCCCCTTGTTTTTTGACGACAGGGTGTCCTATTGGCCTGGCTATCACTCATCAGGCAACAGCAAGCCCCAGAGTTCACTTGTCTACCCCTCCTCAATAGACTATAACCTCACTGCTGAGATTATAGTCTATGGTCACCATCCTGGAATTCCTCTGAAAACATTAACTTGAGAACCAACTCAGGTCCCCATTCTTGCAAGGCAGACACTTTACTAACTGAGCTCTCTCTCCATCCCTAAATAGCTAATCATTAAAATATTTCATTTTTATCCAAATAAAATTTAATGGAAATAATAGTGCAAATGCACTTAGAAATGCAATAAAACTTAGAAGAATGGAACAAAATGTGAGATTTATTAGGGCTTGGGTACGTGTGCTACCTCTTTATTCAATGGAGAGTATACTGACTACATGCTATATACAGCACTCCGCATGTTTCTCAATTTATTAACATGAGTATTTGACAAATATCATTGGAGTTTCTTTGGTATTTTGTGTTTTAGGCTATAATCTTAAAAGCTTTCATGTGTTATTCTTGTACTAATATGAAGTAATTGATTACTTAATTTTTTCTTAGGATTATTTGTAGATTATATTCGTTATAATGTATTACAACAACAATTTTTATTGACCCAGAATATTTTATTTCTCTATAATAACCTAAAAGCTTTTGATAAAATGAACAGCTACTTTCTCTAAATAAGTTTGCTGTCATGGTAACTGGAAATCTCCTTCATAGGACCAGGAAAGGACAGGATGGCATTGTTATGTTAATAGGGGTTTTAAGGTAATTAGATTATGAAAATGCTTTGTCTTTTCTAGTTCAGAGACTCATGTACCATTGCTAAAAAATTACTCTGAAAATACTAACTTGTTTCATCAGTGATTGTCACCTAACTCTCAGGTCACTTATCAGCTTCTGCCACCACCATGTGGCAAAATTGCCTAAAGATCCTTGTCAATCCACTGCTTATCTACTGTTCTGAATTTTACTGGATTCGCAGTGGGTGTCCCAGCCCAGGGACAGTAACAGACGCAGGTAGGATGCAGCATCTTGTTCAGTTCATGCTGACACACGGGGACAGAAGATTGGGGAGAGTTGCATTTTATTTCTTGTTCAAGTGACCTCTAGATTCTGATGACATGTGTGGCTCTGATTTTTCACTGTGTTAAGGTGGCCTTGTGTCTATATGTAGATCAATGCATTCTTAGGTCAGAGCTGCTGAGAGATGCCCACCTGGGACCAGACCTGGCCAGAACCTGAAACTGACAGATCTGTACCATGACATGTCTGCCATCACTCTGGGTGGGCATGTGCAAATGCATGTCAGGAAGTAGAGTGTTTCGATGGTGCTTTTCTCAGGATATTGAGGTTGTCTAGAAAGCACTTTAGTTTGCTATGGGAGCAGAGCTATTAATTCAGACACAGCAAATAAAAGTTGATAACATCCAAGCAGCGAAAGAAACTTCCAAGAGAGGCCAAGTTACAACTGTGCTGTAAACCCCGAAGTCACTGTGAGATCCACAAGGCTGGAATTATTATCACCTGAGGGCAAGGTAAAGCAGCCCTGTGCTCCTGCTGGAAATTTCCAGGTGATGTTCAACCAACATGATTGTTTTCATGATCTAATTATGTTGCTTATTCTTAGATAACATATTATAGATAGCAGATAGGTTGATGATAGATAGATAGGTAGGTAGATAGATAGATACATGATAGATAGATAGATTGATAGATAGATAGATAGATAGATAGATAGATAGATGATAGATGACAGGTGGATAGAAAGATGTTAGAAACATGTATTTATATATATATATGGATCTTAAATTAATTTTGGCATAGAACACATAATTTAATGAAATAGATAGATATCACATGCAACAAAATGTATGCTTATCTGCCTATCAAAATATATTACTGATAGTGATTAATACGAAGAGATTACTGCTTTAAAAATATGGAAACCTAGGCACAGTAGGCCATGCTTATAATCCCAGCACTTGGAGAATTGAGACAGGAGGAGCCTGTGTGTCCGTCTATCCTGGGATGTATGGTAAGTTCAAGGCCAGCCTCCGCTACACAGTCATCTGCTGTGTGCAAAGCTAAAGGCCCAGGCATGATGGCACAGCACTTAGCGCCCACCATGGCCCTAAAAGAATATGTTTGCCAGGAGTTCAAGGTCAGCCAGGACTCCACATAGAGAGCCTGCTGTAAACAAAACAAAATGAAAAAATAAATCATAATAGAAAACACCCTGAGAGCTGTAGAGATGGCTGAGTAGTAGCAATGCCCAGTAAGGCCAGGGCTCAGGGCATCATCCCAACACCATGGAAGGGAAGCCGACCTGGACTCCTAGAGTAAAATTCATGTACTAAGTTTATATTCTTGGCTTCATTAGCTATATAGTTGGTAAATGTAAATAAAATTATTTGCAATTTATTATCTTAGAAGTTCTATATGCCACAGCCCCAACCCTAATCCATACTAATGCTGTTTAGTGCATTAAAACAGTATCTACAGGCTGGTGAGATGGCCTAGCTGGTACAGTGCTTGCCTGAGTTCTAGTCCCAGTATCCACATTTAAAAAAAAAAAAGCAATAGCTGGAGAGATGGCTCAGTGGTTAAGCCACTAGTCTTCAAAGCAAAAGGACCTGAGCTGGATTCCCCAGTGATGCACAGGGAGGCACATGTGTCTGGAGTTCCTTTGCATAGGCTGGAGGCCTCTTCCTTCCTCTCTCTCTCTCTCTCTCTCTCTCTCTCTCTCTCTCTCTCTTTCTCTCTAGATAAATCTTTCTCACTCTCAACTAACTAAATAAAATAAAAAGAATGAGTCTTTAAAAATAGCAACAAGCTACATTAAATCTCTTTGAAGATATATTTCCGAGTCACAAATTTAATTTTCCTAAAATTTTGAGTGTACATTTAATGAAATATTTATTTTTGATTCATAGATCTTCATACATCTTGAAATTTCTTCTTACCTAAAACTACTTGTTACTTAAGGCAAATAACTCACCCATATGTCAACCCTATACAAAGAAACTATTCTAAATTCTGCAGGTCTTGGGATACATTCAAATATGTATTTTTTGATTATTGAAGGAAAGAATGCACTGGAATGATGTTTGCTAGTTATGGTATGATGCACAGAGAATAATACTTAATATTGCAAGAAGAAAGATTTTGTACAGAATCTGTAACAATTGCTAATAGTGGTTAAAACAAAAGCAGATGTCTTAAAGTGGGCTTATGATGTCAGCACCTGGGGATTCAGGAAAAGTTACTGAATGTGGTTGATAAGAAAGAAAAACAGCAGTAACTGAACAGTGAACTATGTGTGAAATTCAGAGGTAGTTAGTGTTCTGGTGTGGTTGTGCCAGGGTCAAAGTTATTTCCTTCAAATTCAGGGGTAGCTGGTGTTCTGGTGTGGTTGTGCCAGGGTCAACAGTTATTTCCTTCAAATAAACTTTTTTTAAAAGAAATATTTGCTGGTAACTCACAGCCTGGAAAACCACCAAGACTGAATTCAAGGATTTATTTTTTGTTAATTTAAGCATAAAAGTGTGAAAATGCCTGTTAGTAACTGAGTGCAAGATAGGGTCTTACGAAAATTTATAAAGAAATAAACAAAGGAAAGATGCCCAGGAAATAAACTTCATACAGACAGGGGACTTTTAGCCAAATACTGGAATAAACTGGGGAATTTCAAGGAGAGGAGAAGTCATGGAAATTGAAAATAAGGAGCTGAATGGGTGCTTGGAGGAAATGAGCACATTTTCATTGTCTCCTCCTCCTCAGCCAGTTCTTAGACTTGCATCTGATACAATTTTATCAGAGTTCCCGCCCCATAGGCTGTATATGTGAGTTTTATTAGCTATACTTTGCGACCACTACAGTGTGTGTGTGTGTGTGTGTGTGTGTGTGTGTGTGTGTGTGTGTTCCTGTGTGTGTGGGCAGGTGTGTGTTCCTGTGTGCTTTGGGGCAGGTGTGTGTTCATGTGTGTTTGTGAGCAGGTATGTGCTCCTGTGTGTGTTGGGGCAGGTGTGTGTTCCTGGGGGGGGGCAGGTGTGTGTTCCTGTGGGAGGGGCAGGTGTGTGTTCATGTGTGTGTGGGGGCAGGTGGAGGACGGAGACCAACATTGGGTGTACACTTCAAGTTTCTCATTAAACCTGCAGTTTCTCAATTGGACAAGGGTAGTTAGCAGTAGCCCTGGGGCTCCCCTGTCTCTGCCTCCTGGTTGAAGAGAATCTGACCTTAAGATCCATTTACCTCACTGAGCCCTCCTGTTGGCAGCCCAATTGAGTCTTTTGACTCTTCTCACGCAGATTCCTTATTAGAGCATCTATTTGCATGACCCCAGTGACAGCTGAGGTCACCATCTGTATTTTCCATGTTTTCCTAGAGGAAGGTTGGACTTTCTGGGGAGGATTATCTGGCATGTTATTAGAGAAGTATCATAAGAATGTGTTATGCATTCTAGCTGCAAATTTTATGTAGGACTTTCTAAAACATTTTTTTATTCTATGTCTTGCCCTTTTATCTGCTTAACATCATTTGTGAAGAAACCTGTTTTAATTTTGGTGGTGAACTGCAGCACATCCGTTCTGCCTTTCATGACAGTGTGTGCACTTCGCCTCATCACCAAACCGTCCCTTCAGATATTCCATTCCAAATCCCTGTGAATTTTAAGGTCTTTCCACTTCAGGTGGTGAGAACACAGTGTTCCCAACCCACGGTGTAAATTCCGATGGTGTGCCAGGCCCTTTTCTAGCCTGGGTACCTTCCCTCCTTAGTACCTTGCTTGGCCCATGCTCTGGCCCATCCTCAAAGAGGAGCTTTGCAGGCTCTCCTTCCTCTGTGGGGAGAAAAATGGATTCTCCATACTTTGTTGCTGAAGAGACTCTAACTATAACTACCTTGTTTCTCTATCAGGAGCAGGAATGTCTGTATTTTGTGATGAGTAAGAGTCCCTCAGTGAATTTTAAACTCCCAGTAGGCCCGAGATAAAAACAGTATTTGTGTGCTTTAAATCTTTATTGAACAAACCAAATCTATATTTTCTGGATCTATGTAATTTCTTTGAAAATGAAAATGGCTTCTTTTATTTGACTCCACTTTGACCCTGACTTTTTGCTACTGTGTCTCTAAATGCATAAGAAAGGAATGCAACCCAGAAAGAAAAGCCTTTGTATTTGTTTTTACCTTTTGGTATATATTTGTTTTTTCTGGTGCCGTGTTGCTTCTCCACTATTCCCCTGGGCTTTGTGCATATGATGAGGCCAGCAAGCACCTCCCTCCCCAGAGCCTGAATGACTGACTGTCTACCACAATATAACTCACACCACCCTTACCTGCAGCTCCGGACACCAAACCACATCCTCTGGCTTCAAGCCAGCCATGCAGACATTGACCAATGACCAACAGCGGCCCAGATCCTCGGTCCTTTTGTAACTTTGGACTAACCAGAGAAAGCCAGGTACACTTGACTAACCCATCGCCCAGAACAGTCACTTCTCCCTAGTCTGTTTCAAGACTACACCCCCAATCAGGGCATATATGCGATGTCTCTCTTTCAGTTCCTCTGGCCACCTTTGAATGAAAGCGACGTTGCCTTGCCTGCTTGCTCTATCACCCTCAGAATCAATGGATTTTCTTGGTCTCATTGGGGTGTTCTTCATTTATTTCTCTCAGTTAAGGACTCCATAGTAAAAACAATTCCAAATACAGTGTTCCATGATCAATCATGGAAACCAGTGAATACCTATGAAGGGGACATCCCCCAGAATTCTAGTGAAAGGAATAGCCACTGAGGAGAGTGTATCAATATTAACACAGTTAAAGCATAATCTGTTTATTATATCTTTAGTTAAGAACTGTGTATTCATACAGACAAACACAAACACATATGTACATAAAAGAATTGATGTTATGTAATCTATTTTTGGCAAAAATGTGTTGTCCTTATGAAATATGGAAAATAACTTTGTTACCTTAGCATACAAATTAGATGAAAATTAAGAGCAAATTACATCGATTATTTGCTATTAGTTTACTCTGAGTTTAACTTAGAAACAAAAATGCCACCTGCTGAATACCATCCTGGGGAACTCTAGGCTCCTGTAGCTATCCTTCTAAAGAAATATGGCTGGTCCCACTTTGCCAGTGAAATCTGAACACGAAACCCTGAAGTGACTTGTCTAGTTACTGAGGCACTGAATTTAATATATTCTGTAAGGATCTTTCAAGGTTTCCAACCTACTCTGTTCTCATCTTTGTAGTTCTGATCAGTGTTGTGGGGTGTTTAATACTGTCTGTCTCCTCTGCCAAATGCATGGTTCTTTGACTGTCTGTCATGGCAATTAAAACATCTCGAGACACTGCCAAGACTCCTCCTGGGAGGCCCAAACTACCCATGGGTGAAAAATCTCTGCTGGAGATCAACTATTTTACCTAATAGCTTTCCATCAGCTGATTGAATCTTTCATAATTGATCATTTCCATAATATGGTCAGTCAGTTCCTTGAAGCAGAAAGCAGAGAGACAGGGAGAGGGAGGGGGGACTCCACTCGCCCCTGCATCTCCACAGACTTTTAGGATCCCTAATGAATTTTGAATGTGTCCCTTGTGAATAGGGCAATCTCAGTTTCTTTTCTCATTGCTGTTGTGGAAGTTGGGGCCCTGAAGAAATACAGAAACTCTGACAAAACAACAAAAAACGAAAACACAACTGATGACTGGACTTGTTGATGTGTGAGAAGGAACGCAGATCTAGTTAAGCCAATGTATGAGGGTTTCTTTATTTTGGCATCTTTTAATTAATCAGTGAAATTTGCTTTATTGTTCTCCCTTAATATTTTCATTCAACTCTCCCAGTGACTTCATTTATGCTTCCTTCTTCCTCTATGTCTTCCCTTCCTCTCTCCCTTCTCCTCTTTTCCTCCCCTGTGATCTTCCCATCCCTCTCTTATCTCCAATCTCCCCCTTCTCTCCCCTCCAGATCCTCTCCCCCTCCTCCCCTTCCCTCTTTCCTTCCCTCCCCTCCTCCCCTCTCCTCTCTTACACCTCTCCCCTCTCCTTGCTCCCTCCTCCTCTTCTGCTCTAGGTCACTGCTCTCCCCTCCTGTCCCCTCCCCTGTCCCCACCTTGGAGTTGCACCTTGCAGACAGCACGTAGCTTTGGCCCCAGCTCCTGACTCCACTGGGCTGACCCTGGAACTCTCCCTGTGCTGGCCTTCCCGAGGTCTTGGGATATGTTTGTTCTGCAAGCAGCCAGAGCAGGGTGCAGACTCTGGACACTGAACACCTTTGTCACAGGCAATAAGTAGCATATCCAGACACATGGATGGGAATTTTGGAATGGATTTCCACATCTCTTGCTTTTCTCTCAGCAAGTGGATGTACCTGGCAGTGTTTGAAAGAAAGTACTTACCACTGAAAATGAGACTGAATTGATATTTTCACTCTATCATAGGCTTAAAATCACAATTTTTCCTGTGTGTATGTGTGCTCGCATGTTGGTGCCAAAAGAGTTTGCAACTCCCTAGATAGACTGAGGTGAACAAAAGGATGTGGTCAACCTGAAATGTGTTGTTCACACTACTTCAATAATGCTTTAATCCCGTGTGATGCTCTTATGGGTTCCTCTCCTAAGTAGAGCTAAACAGAAATACATATTAACTGAAACTTGGATGGAGCCGAGTGGCTGGTGTCCAGCTGCAGGTGCGACCCAGGGTGTATTTCCACCTGCGGCTTCCTGGCCCTGACTCTCAGTTGGATGAAGATGAGCTAGGAGACAGCCACTCACATCGTGTCATTCCTGGGGAGGAAAATGTCATTTTAAGCATCCTGTGATTTCGCTGCATAGACATGAAGAGTTTGGAGCAAACCTTCTTTAGAGCACTGCTCTACCTTCTTCGGGTTGTGATCCACCATACAGCCACCTGCAGGAGAACCGCATCTGCTCCAGCTCCCTCTCTCCTTCCCTCCCTCCACTCTCAGCCCCTGCAGAACCCCCCCACACAGTGATGTTTGTGAGAACAGACCACTTGAACCACAGCAACAACCAGGGTTTACACACACAACAAGCCCACCTCAGGCCTGCTCCAAGATGCAAACCTTTGCTTGATGGCCGCCAGGACCCTATAAACAGCTACCACAAAAATTAACAATATATACATTGAGCCAAACAGGAGGCATTACTCCCCTGGGGCTCATGACCCCCTCCATTGGCATTTGACTAGGTCTTCAGCAGTAGTAACATACTTTCTCTCCCATGGAGTGGGCCTCCAGTCCAATCAATTAGAGAGCTACTGGTTTCCCCCACAACAGATGTGCCACTATGACCCCAGTTGGCACATTTGGCCTGGATGGCTGGTCTTAAGGCTTGCGAGGTTCACTGTTGTTCACCACTGTTGATGACTTCTCTTTCCCATACGGCTGCAGGCAGCCATAGATTTTTCCAGCTTTCTGTCAGCTGATTAACAGGGAGGAGGTTTCCAGCTCAGCTCCAGCTTGATTTTTTTGTGACCTGCAGCCCAAGCATATGTGGTCTTCAGCAATGGGGTCTTACCATCTCATTCTGGTGGGCAACCAAGATTTATTATGCCAACCAAACTGCCTATAAGCATTTTTAAAAATATTTTATTTATTAATTTTCAAGCAGAGATGCAGAGATACAGAGAGAGAGACAGAGAGAGACAGAGAGAGACAGAGAGAGAACACCAGGGCCACCACCTTGTGGGTCTGGCTTATGTGGGTCCTGGGGAATTGAACCCAGGGCCTTAGGCACTGGAGGCAAGTGCCTTAACCGCTGAGCAATTTCTCCAGCCCAAGCATTTTTTAATGTTCATACATAGATAATAGTGTTACTGTCACTTTTGTTTAAAGAAGCTTCTCTTTTTCAGATGGTGGTGATCACTGGAATTATGCAAAAGACACCATAGTGCTGAGAAGAAAGGACAATGGAGTGTTCAGAACTGGGACAGCTCTATCCCACTTCCGGAGGCTCAAGGTCTATCATGGAAGAAGTGGAGGAAGGAGAGAACTGCTCACAACATTTCCGGAAACAAAATAGACTTGATATTCATGACTCCACAGTGTCTGATAATACCTACACATCATGGGAGGAACATATGGTGACATTGAAATATAATAGAGACTAATTGAGAGGGGGCCATAGGAGGGAGAGTGGGGAGGGAAGTATAGTGGCTTATTTTCTATAATTATGGAAGCTATCAAAAATGTTTATAAAAAACTAAAACGTGTGACTGTGAAGGAGAAAAATATATTCTTTTTCTCAAGGAAGCATGGGAAAAGGGAACTTCAAATAAACAGATAACAAGACATTTTCAGCTACCAGGAGTACCACACCTGCATTTAAAGAGAGAATGTCCCAATTTCAAGTCCTGTTCCTCTACCACGTTGCTTTGTTAAGCTTTGCACTTCCGTTGTGTGGCTGTGGTTTGTTAGGCTGACTTTCTGCCATGCTATTTTCTAGGCTAAGTTTCAGGTACAAGAGTGATTTTCATTCCCTGTTAATAATTGGGCCTGTGGAATGCTAGACTTTCCAAAATCACTCTCCAAAAGTAGTCTTTTGTCATGGACCCAGGATGCTGGAGCTGGAGCTGGGAAAATCAGTCCTGGAATGTGAAGCTTTTAAGGGACAAAGTAGTCAGTGTCAGCATATGCCCCAGGTTCAAGGATGGAATTTCAATCCTCTCTGACATACCTGGAGCAATATGGGATGTATTCTCTCAGTGTTCCTTCATTGGTAGCTTGAACACTAATATCATGGAATGAATTATAGTCTCACACCCACAGTTAGCTTTATTTTCAGAAAAAAAATATTTCTTGAAAGTACTGATAAAGTTAAAAAAGAATAGAACTTATTTTAGGGACCATGTGGGTCCCTTAAATAAGACAAACTGTTGTCACAGCTCATGAATACTCAACTTAGGCAAAAGATAAGACCCTATTGCTGAAGATTTCACAGACTGATGTCACACAACGCCGAGAGACCCTGCTGAATCCAGAAAGGAAATCAGTTCCCAGAAGGGCAGCCTGGGTAATGCCAGAAGGTTTTGGACAAGCTACCAAGGGAACCAGAGCAACGATATCTTGAGAGGCATCTTAGAGTTACACCAACTGATGGCCTGAGAGTGCAGAACACACTGCTATATGACACAGACAAGCAAGTCAAGAAGTGCCCATCTGTGCAATGGTGGGGCCCAACCTAGGTGGGTAATCAACAAATGGCTAATTGGCTATGAGATCCACTCAGAGGCAAGCAACTCCTGATTGGTACAGGGACCCAAGGGAATCTTGAATGAGGACCAAGAACCCCATCTCTGTGGGGAAGTCCTCACTGACCATAGGTCCTCAGAAACGCTACAGCCTCCAAACGCTCACCAACCTAGCAATATTTGTCTCAAATGACCAATAATAACCTCATGGTCCGCTGGAGACTGTTTGTATCTTTTAGAAGGCAACGAGAAACAGGGATAAAGGAACTCCACCAAGGGGATCTGTGATGGGGGACACCCAAGCAGGAGATGATCCATGTAGAGCCCTAACACAGCCTCTAAGTAATTGGGATGAAGAGCAAAACATCTATTCCCACCGCAAGGCAAATAACCTAGGGAAGGACAATGGAGAGAGGCACCAAGGGTGCCCAAAATTGTCCAAAACACAAATTTAGAGACTTTTACAAACCAAACTATGGAAAATTTGAATTCACCCACTATGACTCATGGAAATTTTCGGAAGAGGGGGCGGAAAGAATGTAAGAGTCATGGGGGGAGAATAGCTCATGCATAAGAGGGAATGTCATCATGGATTCAGTGTCTATATCTAATAACATATGATACTGAGCATATTGTTGTGTAAAAACGTTTAGAAATGAAAAAAAAGAATAGAACTTAAAATGACATTCTTTATGTCCTAAGTGGATGGATGTGCAGGTGGGGTTGGTTCAATGTTATGATCATTCAATAAAACATTGTGATCAGAACGTGGCTGTTCAGGTAGCTCTTTATACTCACACGGAAGACTCATTCTATAATTATAATCTTCATTTCTGACTATCCATTCATTCCAACACCTACTCATCCTACTCAGTCTTATGTTTCCCCTGCCGCAGACTCACAGAGGCTCACAGCAGCCTCTAGGTTGAGAACAAGAACAATCGCTTCCATTTTCTGCTGACTCCAGCCATAGGCGCCCTCTCTCCCTCCAAACACATGCAGATTCCTGGGCACCTTAGGTTCTGCCTTAGAAACTCTTCTATGTGGTCTTAACTTTGCACTGCGGCTGTCTCTTTTCTTTCAAAGTTGCAATATCCCAGAGATCATCCTCCAGGATTAGAACGTGTACCTCACTGGCTCATTGCACACCTGTGTAACCTCCAAAGAAAAAGACAGGAAGACAGAAGAAGAGGGTCTGCACATATTTCTTTGTCTGGGCCCCTCACAAATTTGCCATGATGGTGGTGGAATCCAAGTTCTCGGTGCTGCAGAAATCACAATGATTACATGGAAGCCTGAGAAAAGCATTTCTGGCAAGTGTAAGTGGTCGGATGTTTGCTGTACTCTAATATATTTTGTATCTCCTTGAGTCCAAGAGTATCCGTATTCTTCTCTCTGAGGACCCCTCCTGCCAGAATGTGGTTTCCATTTATGGAAATCTGGCATGTCATACGTATTGTTTTAGAGTCAATTTATTGTTATTCAAAACTTATTGTTTTGAGTTAATTCATTGAATCAATTTATTCTGTTCTCAGGCTTTGAAGAGGGTGGGATTTCACATGCAGTAACACTGACACACACTGTTATCTTCAGAATCTGAGGGCAGACACACGCCAAAGCTTTGTGTGAGAATGTTTAAGGCACCCACATAGCACAGCACAGACAGCTTCTAATTGAAAAGAGCCTTTGTTACATTGTCTTTGTTTCCTTGTTGTATTTTATCTCCTGCCAAATTTTATATTTTTGACGATGGAGTACATATTCTTGGTACCACCGACGCCCACACCCCAATTGTATATAACTCAGAATTGATGGGTTATTAAGCACGAAACAGGCAATTTATATATCATCTCTTAAGACTGTTCATAACCAGTTTTCAACGTGGCAACAAAATAGCTCAGAAGAGGAGATGCATGTGTAACACCACACTGAGGTGAAAACACCGAGGGAAAGAAAGGAGAGTGTTCCCTGGAACTCGATGAAAAGAACCGGAGAGAATGGCAAGGGGCGCCTGGGCCAAGCCTCTGCAGCCAACGCTGCTGGAGAGCCCCGATCAGCAGCCTCATGGACCTTAATTAAACATTTTGCTAATATATAATTCCCTTCGTTTTATCTAATTTTACTTGGACATTAAGTAAATCAGATGTGGGCAAACCTTTTTGCCAAATTAGTTGGGGGCAGCTTCCATCTAGCAAGAGAAATGATCATTTGCAAAATTCATTGCATCTTGTTAGCATGAATTAGAGTGAATGAAAACCTGTAGCAGGATCTATTAAAAATCCACATTTTTGACATTTGCAGTAAGGACTTGGCTTTTGATACATTGTTGGGGAGGAGAGAATCGAAACGGAGACTTTCCACGTGGAATTAGCTTGGTCAATCATCAGCATGATAAGGAAGGAGAGGATCTAATTTTTTTTCTTCCATTTAATAAAAGATTTACCAAACTGATGGAGCTAGTTTCTTGCAGGAATTATTTTTGTTGTCGTATGGTGTTTCCATTCAAAACCTCACAAGGAAGAGTTGCTTGCAATCTGAAAAAAATAATAATTTTTTTTAAACATTTAGTCAATACATCCCGATTGTTACTGGTGCTTTCAATATTTGCTCTGGGTGACAGAGAGCCAGGTACAACTGCAAACTCTAAAGACCCCAAGTCAACATTAACCTCACGCCTATTGGACACAGCAGATCATTGTGCTCTGTGTTTTGCTCAATTGTATTTTTGCCTCCTCGGTCCCATAAACAATGAATTCACCCAACACTGTTCACAGTGAGTTCAAGCGCTTGCTCCTCGCCTATTCAGCATTCCTTTTAATGTATAAGCAGCTCCATAAATCTTTCTTGGCTTCTAGGGACATAAAGACTCCTATGATGGAGTGGCCAGCACGGTGGTTTATAAGCCCAAAGGGAGCTGGTGGATTTTTTTTGTTTTTGTTTTGTTTGGTGTTTTGTTTTTTGCCCCATGCATTGGAGGCACCAGTTTCTTAGTTCCAGCAATGCAGATGATATTTTGAATACCAGCCAGAGTCATTAGCAAACTTTAGGATCTCAATACACAAACCAGTATGGTCAGCCTGGGCAGAGACATCCTTGGTCGATTTGGTGTCGGATAGAGAGAGAGCAGGAGGGTGGACCTCAGAGGGTCTTTCAGGCTCTCAAGAAAGAGAAACACCACGTATCTCTCTGCCTCTTGGAGAGCGTGCAAGTTAACCCTCTACAGTGTAGGAAAGTGTGTTCCTCCCCTTTTGTTTCAAATGAGGTAAGATAGTAGCAAAAACAGCCAGGGAATAAATTCCTCACAATCCCTAGAAAGCAATTGTCCCTGGAGGTATGCCTTTCCCAGAACACAGGCGTCAGTGAAGGCCAAATGAAAATTTCTAGGAAGAAGAATTTTTCTGGCAGTCAGGAAGATTGATATTTGGAAATTTGGAATAATGAGCTGTCCTAGGACATGTTTAGGAGTAGAGCGAATATGGTTGGATTCTGATAGGCTCACTGTCAATCTTATCATGACAGTTTTATTGTTTAGTTTTCTTTTTCTTTCTGTTTTGCAGCAGGGTTTTGGAAAATTTGAAAGTCTGGTGAAATAATTTGGAATTCTTCTGGGATCTGTTTTTAATATCCCAAGCAATACTTTATGTTGAGAAGAGTTCTCTGGAAAAAAAGGAGCAAATATTTAATTAGCTGTGGATAACAAAAGTTATCTCAGATAATCAAAACCATTGTGGTTCATACTTTCCAAAATGGACTTTCTTTTGAAGAGTCATTTTAGGTTCACGGTACACTTAAATGGCAAGAACTGTGCTCTCCCTTGAGCTTGGAGCTCCTGCAGAGACACAAGGTCATGACTCTGTCTCTTGCCCATGGGGATGTGTGATCTAGTCCATGGACAAACCATGAGAGATTGATGTCACCTAAATCCATCCTGCTGGATTCACTCTTGGTCTTCTGAACTGAGTAAGTTCCGATATATGTTTAAGTCTTATATCTACCACTATAGTTAGTGTCCCAATTTCACTTCCTGCCCTTGGTATCCACCTTCTCTGTATAGACATTATTTCCCTCATGGCCAATGGCTACCAAAGATCCTGTTACTTGCTGCATAGTGTTGCTTTCAAGAATGTCGTACAGTTGGCACCATTCAGCAGGCTGACTGGTCATATTGACTCTATATGCTGAGTTCTGTGCGTGGAGGTTTCCTGCTCTCCATGTTCATGTTTTGGCTTGTTGGATCACATCCCATTGCCTGGATGAACCACACTTCATGCCATCACCTACTAAAGGACTTCTGGATTTCCTCCCATATTTGGAAGTTTCGAGAAAAGCTGCTTTTGAATACTCATGTGTGCTTTTTTGTGCAGATGTAAGTTTTCAAGTCATTAGAATAAATACCAAGTAATACTCTGCTGGATTTCATAAGGAGATCTGTTTCCAAAACTCCAACATACTCTTCCAAAGTAAATGTAGAACTGTTCCATTTCTTCCACCAGGGAATGAAGGCTCCTGTCACTTCACACCCTCCTAGGCATGGTGCAGCATTCTGGGGTTTGAGACACATATCACACACTTGAAAGGGAGTTCCACTGTGCAGACCATGTAAGAGCATCAATTTCATATTGATTCTGATCTGTGTGGCAGAAAGTAGCATTTGGATGAAACATACTACACATTTATCAATGTACATATTGATGGATGGGTGGGCCTGTGTGCGAGCATATTTTTTTGTATGGTGGTGTGCTTGCCAAAGAAATTAAATCACAGCATTCTTGCATAAACATTCAAAAGAATAAAATGACAGAAATTACAGTTTATTTCATCAATAGAAAATACCTTATTAATTTTAAAAAATATTTTAAATCATTTCAGCAGAGAGATACAGAGAGAGAGCGAGAGAGAGCGAGAGAGAGAGAGAGAGAGAGAGAGAGAGAGAGAGAGAGGCACACCAGGGTCACCACCTTGTGGGTCTGGTTGAACCCAGGGCCTTAAGCACTGGAGGCAAATGCCTTAACCGCTGAGCCATCACTCCAGCCCTTAAATTTTTAATTAGATGAGATAAACCTGTAATTCTATGGTATATCTGAAAATTGTTAAAATTCAGTAATATTATCTTAGAAAGCAACCTGTGGATGGGTCACTGTTTCTAACTCCAAATCAGTGCTTACTTGATGGTATTTTTCATTTCTTACCCTTCCAAGAAAGTAGGTGATAGATACTCCAAGTTGCTATTTTGAATGGGGCAGGACAAAGTCTCTTGTTGTATGTTTGATTATTACTATCCATTTCTCATAGCCTCTTGGCTAAGAGTAAGAGTTACTGATCAATGTAACAGAGATTATCATAACATCAATCAGCTACCAAATTAATGCATGATTTCTGGTGAAAACCAGAGAAAGTTTAAGACTGCAGATTCCTTCAAATGGTTATTTCCACCCCTCCCCCATGCTGTTGTTTTAGGAATAGAAGAAAAACACACCAAATGTAAAGGTTGAGACAAGATAATTATCTGGCTATTCCTTTAAATAGAATTCTAAGTGGAAAGTAAACCCTTATTATGAGAAAATGCACAGAATTTGTTGAGAATTCAGTGTAATAAACTCAAGGACTTCTATATTTTTTGGTTAAATGACAGTGACGCATTTGAGTAAAGCAGTCAGAGCTGATGTGAAGCCAAGTGTCTATGTGCTTGCGGAACAATACGCTGTCCTGGGACCAGACTCATCTCTATCAATAATCACCTTGTCACTTGAGCCTGCCGACCTTTCAGACCTCTGTTCATGGTTCTCAGTTGTCATGTATGTCCACCGTAGGAGGCACAAATAAGTAATATAAAAATGGAAGCATCAATAAGCTTCCACAGATTGGCACTACTCAAATGTTGGTGAACTCCAACGAGTACCATGCACTTGGGGTTTCCAGCCAGATGAGTCTCGATTTAAATCCTGCCTTACGTCAGCACACTGTGAGGTGCACAGCTCGCTCTTAAGATCTACCTTCTTATGAGGCTGGGGCTCATTTTCATTAATGGTATTGTGATGATAACATCCAGAACATAAACATCGAGACAATACGACGAATGGCTTATGTCACTGTTACAACTCTGCTTTCTTTACTGTGAGTATTGCTAGGATTTAACGTAGATTTGAAAAGTTTAGGTACATCTATATATTTCATTTACAATGTTTCAAGTATACCTTTTGATAGTTTTAATTAATAATTTGCTATGTATTTAAATTTTTCTGTTTAAAAAATGGTCTAGGGTGCAAATGAAACTTTAAACAAAGGGGAGAAACAAAAGGTGATCACAAAGCCAGACTCATAGAGCATCTTTCTGAGACTCCTGGATCTCTGAGTTCCCTCATTGCTACATAGGATCCCAAATCAGAGTGTTGACTGGGTTATGGACAGATGAGTAAATGGATGTGCACCAAGAACACGAGACCATAATTTCTCCACTATTGATTTTTAAATGCCAGCATTTTCAAATGAGTTACAAAATAGAGGAATGAACCCTTGAAGATAAAGATGGGCCAGGTACACTGTATGATGTCACTGTTCCTCTAATGTCCAGGAACACTGTCTGGTCAGCATCATTCTGAAACGTCACGTGCTTCCCATCCTTCCTCATCACTTCCTGTTCCTTCCTCATCACTTCCTGTTCCTTCCTCATCACTTCCTGTCTCTGCTCCAGGGTCTAACACTTTCTGTTGGCTTATAACTCACCATGCTTAAAAGCTTACATTTCCTAAATGTCAAATATTGGCATCCAGATTCTAGTTTTAGGAGGCAGGACAAGTGGAAAGTGGTCAGATTTTCATGAGCTCATCATACATGGAAGTGGAGCTGTAATACAGAGAACTTTTTGAGAGCTCACCTGTCCCGCTCAGCATGTGGAGACATGGGAAGAAAATCCTGTGGTGAAAGATGGCCCAGAACTGAGTAGAGCCTTGATCTTGTGTTTTACTCGCTTTCAAATTTGTGAGAAGGGAATTCTGATTTTCATAAGTTATGTCATTTTGTTATAGTAACCTTAATGTGTAAGATATTTTCTGTTTACTCTGGAAGTGTCCATTCCTTCCTGTTTTTCCTGAGGCAACACACATACATGTAGATATCTACCATTGGGGGAAAAAATCAAACATATGTATCTGTATGTTTCTCAAAACTCCAGATCAGGGCTGGAGAGATGGCTCAGTGGTTAAGACACTTGCCTCCAGTGCCTAAGGAGGCAATTCCCCAGTACCCACATAAGCCAGAACCACAAGGCAGTGGGCCTGGTTCTCTCTCTCTCTCTCTCTCTCTCTCTCTCTCTCTCTCTCTCTCTCTCTGCTTGAAAATGAATAAATAAAATATTTGGGCAGGAGAAGCGGTTAAGGCACTTGCCTCCAGTGCCTAAGGCCCTGGGTTCAATTCCCCAGGACCCACATAAGCCAGAACCACAAGGTGGTGGCCCTGGTTCTCTCTCTCTCTCTCTCTCTCTCTCTCTCTCTCTCTCTCTCCCTCCCTCTCTCCTTGAAAATGAATAAATAAAATATTAAAAAACATTCCAGATCATACATGTGATTGTCACCATTTTATGCATTGGAACAGTATATCTCAAAGGTGATGAGTGTCTCCCATGGCAACCTCTAGCTTGCTTTCATTGAAGTGCCAGGCTGTCCCACTGGACTGCAGAAACCAAACCATTTGGAACACTCACATGACATATTGTGTCCTTTCAGGGAGAAGCTGATGGAATATGGAATAAGACACTGACAGCCCATATACATATATAATATAGATAGATTTTCTTAAAGGGTCCGTACATGCTTGAGAGATCTTCAGTCATCTCTGCTTTTCTGTAATTAAGTACATTTCTTAACAAACTCTCCTTAGGAAAGATTAGTCGAGATTTGAGCCAGCTGCAGATACATTGTGCTTGATTTTTGTGAATTACCATGAGGACTGAAATTCCTAGAAAATTGATGGTTGTTGAAATTTACATAATTCTGGTCATATTAAGAACTTGCAGTTATTTAAATATAATTTACCCCTTTCTGCTGTAATACCATGCTTTTTTTGTAAAATAAAGATAACAGCTGAGGCCTAATTCATTTAAATTCTATTACACAGCCAGCGAGCAATCTGATAAGAAATTCTTCCATGAAAAAGGATCCTTTGAGCCTACATCCTTGATGCTAATGTGACTTATTAATGCACTCACTGTTTATAGACCACTAGAAATCTCCTCCAACCTACTTTCTTCATAGTAAATTAATTGTGCAATTTTTAAGGCATGCAGATATATGCATTACTTCTCTCAGTCTCTAGTGTATTTGCAAACACATAAAATGGAGAAAGATTGTGAAAATTACACACTCCTTACTTCCTTTTTTTTCAATCAGAATCCATGTTATACATACGAGGTCATCTGTATCTGGGGGATATAAATTATCTACATATACATATCCTACTCTTTTATTCCTCCTTTGGGGCCAACTGATTTCTTCCACTTACATCAAATGCTTCCAGCTTTATTACTCGTTTTCCCCATTGTTGCGGTCAGCTTTCTGGTTGCTGCCCAGAAAGAACCCAAGCAAAAGCGGCTTGTGGAGGAATGGGTTTATTTGGCTTACGGACTCGAGGGGAGACTCCATTCTGGCAGGGAAAACGATGGCATGAGCAAAGGGCTGGACATCACCTCTGCCACAGCACTGCAAACAGCGGCAGGAAGGTGTGCCAAACTCTGGCAAGGGGAAGCTGGCTTATAACCCCATAAGCCCGCCCCTGACAACACAGCTTCATCAAGGTTGTAAAACCCAAACTGCCATCAGCTGAGGATCTATCTATCAGAACATATTCAATTGTTTGTGGGGGACACCTGG
>PVHP010023792.1:7013-27154 GCA_004024765.1 Zapus hudsonius | reverse complement strand
CTAAAATATATTCATGAACTTTGAGTTGCAGTAAGATGTTACATATATTTGGATTTTTAGAGGTTGAAGAGAATTCTGTGTCTTAGTCATGTTGGGTAATTTCTTGTATGAAATGTACTTTAGATAATTTTTTTTGGTTTGTTTTTCGAGGTAGGGTCTCGCTCTAGTCCAGGCTGACCTGGAATTCACTATGTAGTCTGAGTGGCCTTGAACTCAAGCAATCCTACCTCTGCTTCCCCAGTGCTGGGATTAAAGGCGTGCACCACCACGCCCCATTCCCTTTTTTTTAAAATGTAAATTATGTGCATGTTTTCCCTCCATCACTTTTGAGCATGTGATTTTTCTTTTACTACACTTCCCAAATATAGATGCTGTCTAGTGGAGGCAGATCTTGTTAGTGTTGCAGGTGGGGTGGAATGTAACACTACACTGCACCTTTTGTCCAAGTCTGAAGTGAACTCATTCTAAAAGACCAGCTGTTCCCAGTAAACTCAGTCATTTGCACCAGTGAATAGTAGCTTTTAATCTCAAAATTCAGTTCTCCTGGGGTGTCTTTCATTTTATTAATCATCCATATATTTGCTAAAAGGCTTCAATTGTTTGATTAGGAATTGTGTTGGTGTTCTAACTTTATTGTAATAGAGTAGATATGGAGAGATTCTCATATCTAAGATTGTTTTATCTGTGGATTGTTTTTTGTTTTGATCTAACATTTGAATAGGATTAAAGTTACAATATTTCCTAGATTCTAAAATTCATTTTGTTCATTTTACTTTCCTTGAAGATAGGATGGTTTAAGTTAACATTGTTAAAATTTAGTAATACGGGAATTTGGGGTGTCTTTGAGAGCAGTGGAGTCTCTCTGCGCTTGATTGGGCTGTAACCCGGAGTTAAGGTGCTGTGTGGTCACATAAAACTTTCAGGTTCTTGTCTTACAACCTGGACAAATGAAGTCCCCAGACCATAGAAGGTGAAGTTCACAAGGATATTATTACAGTTTAAAAGAAGGAAAGAAGGCCGGATGTGGTGGCGCATGCCTTTAATCCCAGCACTCGGGAGGCAGAGGTAGGAGGATTGCCAGTTCAAGGCCACACTGAGACTACATAGTGAATTCCAGGTCAGTCTGGACTAGAGTGAGACCCTACCTCGAAAAACCAAAAAAAAAAAAAAAAAAAAAAAAAAAGGAAAGAAGGCAGAGCCCCTACACAACAGGAGGAGCCCCCAGAGAGGGGAAGAAGAACCCACCTGCTGATTCTGATTGTGGCTTTTGTGGGAAGGAGAGCTCCTTCAGGGGAAAAAAGATAAGGAGAAATCAGGTCCCATGCCATATGTGTTCTGATGCCTAGTAGTGGTTTTTTTTTTTTTTTTTTCTTCCTTTTGGTTTTAGGTAGTCTCACTCTAGCCCAGGCTGACCTGGATCTCGCTTTGTAGTCCCACTGGGCATCATCCTCTGTGGGCACACTGGATCAATCCATGTGGTAGGGGGTTATGGATAGCAGAGGAGGCAGCCAGGTTGCCCCCCCTTATGAAGTGTAGCTGAGGGGGGTAATGTCTCTGAATATTCTCCCTACCATGGCTCTTACAATCTTTCCTCCCCTTCTTCCACTCAGTTCCCTGAGTCATGGAGGGTGAGTTTTAAGTCTGTTTTATTGTTGTGAACTTAAGTCTTTATGCTTCTACTTTAGTTGTGTTGGAAGCTTCTTTAACTTGTACTTCCAACTTCTTAAATTTAAAATGATTATAGTAAATGCTTTTTTTGTACATGATATTGTTAACATGATGTAATTGATTTTTTCAGTGCATCTTAATTAGTCATTTATAATTTAAAATACACTCAACCATCATCTTCTCTGAACTGGAAAAGACTGCCTTTGTAGTCCTTATGTTTCAGTCTCTGCTACAAAGGGGACTTGAGGAAAAAAGACAAGGAAAACAGCCACTCTTTGAATGTTCAGTTGTAACAGGTACCCAGAAAGGCACCAAAAAAATCTAAACACGTCTGGTAACATACATCATATTTTGTTTTGAATAGCAAAAGCAACCCAGCAGTCTGAGTACTGAACACTTGATTTGACAAGTGATTCAGAAGAGGAGAGATTCTGCTTAGAACATAAACTTGGTATGAACTTGGTTAGAACATAAACTTGGCATTAACTCCTCTTGGTAAGGAACTGTTACCAGAGCTTTATGGCAAAAGCCCTGCTCCAGGAATCCCAGTGAACTAGCCTTGGCCACTTGACCCAATATGCCAGCCAATCAGGGATAGCAGTGGTGAAGGGAGGGGTGAAGAAAGGAGCTTTAGTCAGTGTGACCACATTGGGAAGAATCGACAAAGAGGGTCAGTAACGCCAGGCCTGTCTTAAATTTCTGACAAGATTTTGTAGGAAAGCAAAACAAAGGTAGAGTCATGGTTTTGCAGAGCTGACAGAGCAGGTAATCTTGATCAGGCCAGTAGCCTGGCTGTGTCTCAATTCTGGTTCTTTGAATTGGTTCTGTCATCATGTGAGGGGCACAATCTGTTCCCATGAAATGATTGCTCTTGTGTAAAGAGCAGCCTCAGTTCCCATCATGCATACTTTGCTCCCATCTGAAGTGATCTTTTTCTGCCAGGTTCGTCATTGCTTGAGTTAGTTTTTGTTGCTTTTCATAAAGATGTTTTATTTTTTATTTATTTTTTGGGGGGGTTTCGAGATAGGGTTTCACTCTAGCCCAGGCTGACCTGGAATTCTCTATGTAGTCTCAGGGTGGCCTTGAACTGACAGTGATCCTCTTACCTCTGCCTCCTGAGTGCTGGGATTAAAGGTGTGCATAATCATGCCCTGCTTGACTTTTTTGACAACCTCCATCCATATATATAATATTCCCTCATCCTCTCATATCATAATATCATAATCCCCTTCCCCAATTTCTAACCCTGCTGGACCAAACCCCTTTGATTTTTTTTTTTGTTTGTTTGTTTTTCTAGGTAGGGTCTCACTCTGGCTGAGCTGGAATTCACTGTGTAGTCTCAGGGTGGCCTCGAACTCACGGCAATCTTCCTACCTCTGCCTCCCAAGTGCTGGGATTAACGGCGTGCGCCCATTTTTGTTTGTTTGTTTTTTTTTTACTAAAGGCGTGCACCATCACGCCCGGTTCCGAGCCCCTTCTTTCCAACTAGTCCCCCTTCTATTTAGATGTCATCATTCTTTTCTTTTTTGCCCTCATTATGCAGGTAACAATAGCCAATGGCATGGTTTTCTCCTTTTAGATTTTAAAAAATTAATTTTAATTTTTTTTTTTTGCAAGCAGAGAGTAAGAGAGAAAAGGAGAGAGAGATTGGCATGCTAGGGCCTCCATCCACTGTAAACAAACTCTAGACTCATGGGCCACTTTGTGCATCTTTGTGCATCCGGTTTTTGTGGGTACTGGTGAATTGAACCTGGGTCCTTAGGCTTTGCAGGCAAGCACCTTAACTACGAGCCATTTCTCCAGCCCTAGATTTTTAAAACTTTTTTTTTTTTGAGACAGGGTCTCTTTATAGCCCAGGCTGGCCTCAAACTATGTAGCTAAGGATGACTTTAAGACATCTGGATTATTCTCATACTTGATTCTGCATTTTATTTATTGTACATTGGATTAAGGTATACTAAGAAAATCTGTTATAAAGATGGGCAAATGGGGAAAAGAAGAGTATTTCAAGATCTTTTTCAAATAGTTTTGGATGTTCTCTAATGGTATACCAAAGCTCCAAGGAGGTGTTTTTTTTTTTAAAGTGCTTGGTTGCTATGTGGAATTGGAAACCATATCTATGCTTTTAAATTTTGTTACATTGAAATACATTAGTTTATGACTGATAGTTTGTTTTTAGTTTTGTTGACAAGTTTTTGCTATTAGCCCAGGCTGGCCTGATGCCCTCAAGGTGTGTATCATCATTCCTAGCTGAATGAATTTTGTTGAAGTAGGATCTCACTCTTGCCCAGGTTGACCTGCATTCACTATGTAGTCTCAGGCTAGCCTTGAAGTCACCGAGATCCTCCTACCTCTGTCTCCCACATGCATGCATCTGGAAGTTCATTTGTAGCAGCTAAAGGCCCTGTTACACCCATTTTCTCTCTCCCCTCTCTGCTTGCAAATAAATAAAAATTATTTAAAAAACAAAAATAAAAATAGCATCTATTGGAGAGTTTAGAATAACAATAAAGACCGGAAGAGAAAAAGTTGGTCACTGGAGGGTCATCATTCTTGTAATGATGCACAAATCAGGCATGGCCAAATTGATACCCAATCAATTCTATGAAAAAACCAATAGCCATTCAGTAAATTAGGATCATTTTCTATTGCTGCAACTAAGAATTCTAGCTGATAATGTGATTATACCAAACTTAAAATAAATTAAAAGTTTTCATGAAATAAAAATAGTATATCAATAATTAAATGTAGGAAAAGTATGAGATGCTATAAATGAGTTTAATTATAATTTAATTAATGATAATAAAATCTATTTTGAGCTGGGCATAGTGGCACATGCCTTTAATCCCAGCACACAGGAGGCAGAGGTAGGAGGATTGCCATGAGTTCAAGGCCACCCTGAGACTACATAGTGAATTCCAGGTCAGCCTGGGCTAGAGTGAGACCCTACCTTGAAAAACCAAAAAAAAAAAAAAAAAAAAAAAAAAAAAAAAAAAAAAAAAAAAAAAAACCCCAAACAAAACAAAAAAATCTATTCTGAACCGATGCTACTCTGAATTCCTAGTGCCTAGACCTTGATTTCATATATTTTAAAAATGATGATTAGTCTTTATTTTTTTAATTGGCATTACCCAGGGGGCCTTGCACATGTTAGGCAAGTGTTTTACTTACTGTGAAGTTTTATATATATATATATATTTTTTTTGTTTGTTTGTTTGTTTTGTTTTGTTTTTCGTGGTAGGGTCTCACTCTAGCCCAGGCTGACTTGGAATTCACTCTGTAGTCTCAGGCTGGCCTTGAACTCACAGCAATCCTCCTACCTCTGCCTCCCGAGTGCTGGGATTAAAGGCGTGAGCCACCACACCCGGCATTACTGTGAAGTTATATCCCCAGTCCTTGTTTTATATTTTTGTTTTGAGACAGGGTCATAGTAAATTGCCCAGGCTGATCTTGAACTTAGCCTCCTGCCTCAGCCTCCCAAGTAGCTGGGATAAAATTCCATGCTCTGTGGTTAATTTTTCTGATGACTTGTGATAAAAAGTAATGAACAGTCACTGTCTGACAGGTTCCTTACCATTCTGGCCTTACCTGCTTGCCAGTTTGACTGAGGATGGTCTTGAACTCCTCGTCTTCCTGCTTTTGTCTCCTAAGTGCTGGCATTATAGGCATTTATTACCATGCCTTACTTTTTCTTCCTTTTTCCTTTCCTTCCCTCCCTCCCTACTTTCCTTCCTTCTCTCCCTTTCTTTCCCTTCCTTTCTTTTCCTTTCCTCCTTCCCCTCCCTTTCTTTTTTCTTTTTTCCTTTCCTTTCCTTTTTTTTTTTTTTTTTGATTGTTTTGAGACATGGTCTCACTTTAGCCTAGACTGATTTGGAACTCACTCTGTTGCCCTGCCTGACTTCACACTCATAGTGATCCACCTGAGTGCTGGGATTAAAAGCATGAGCCACTGTACCTCAGTTTATCCAAATCCAAACCAAGACCTAGCTTTGTTGTCATAAACACCATGAAATCACAGATAACCTTTGAGTTGTCCAAACCACTGGTTAGTGAAACTGTTAAACTTACTGCTTTCTATTTTCTAATATGGTGGTTGTGATGGTTAGGTTTTGTTGTCAACTTGATCTTTTAAATTATATTGGGTGGTCTCTGTTGTTCATAGGCAGGCAGCCTCTCAGCAGGTGGCAGGATGTAAAGAAGCTCAAAGAAGCTAAAAATAAACATCCCTTCCTGGGTGGGCAGTGCAGGAAGGAAATTCCAGAGACTCAGGAAGCCACCAAGTCTGGGATAGTGTTTCAATACCAGGTCCTAAGGCTATATAAAGGGGAAAGAAATTTCTCTCCCTTGGGCTGGCGTGGTGGCGTACACCTTTCATCCCAGCACTTGGGAGGCAGAGGTAGGAAGATTGCTGTGAGTTCGAGGCCAGCCTGAGACTACAGAGTGAATTCCGGGTCAGCCTGGGCTAGAGTGAGACCCTATCTCAAAACAAACAAACAAACAAACAAAAAAACTAGAAAAAAGAAAAAAAAATTTCTCTCCCTTGGCCCCTGCCTGTTGGCTGTTGTGTGTGTGGTGTTGGTGATGGGTTTCTCTCTGCTTTGACCTGTAAAAGGTGCCAACCTCATTCTCCATTATGGAACTTCCCCTGGGTCTGTAGCTTTAATCTTTTCCTCCCATAAACTGCCTTGTTTGGAGATTCATCCCAGGGTCTTGTTGCTGTCTATGACAGTTTATGTATATTTCCATTAATCACTTGTGACTGTTAGTACTCTGCATACAAATCTATGCATCATAGCATTTAACCTTGGACAAAAGCTCTAAAGAACATTAGGTAGGTGCATTCATATACCAGTACACAAGTACTTTCATGGACCATTGAGGTCATGGGCTGTGACATGGCTTCAAGATATTGGGGCCTGTTTTCCTTAATGGGTCATCTCTTACTGCAGCTGTCAGTGTACCTCAGTTAAGCAGCCACCCCTTGTAACGGGAGCTGGGGTTCCAGAAAGTTGGAGTTCCCAGCTACTTCCAGTGCACCTTAAAATTCAAGTGTAGCTGGGCGTGGTGGCGCACGCCTTTAATCTCCAGACACTAGTAAGAGTTCATGGGGGAGATTTTAGCCGCATAGCTACAAAATCTGTGTTGGGAGGGAGTCAGGCATGAGGTATTTAGAACCTGCCTGAAGGTACAAGTTTAAGGACACTCCTGGTTACCTTTGGAGGTCCCCATCACTAACCTGCCCCACCTTTGTCTTTATTTTTGAGTTGTTACAGCTCATCCTAAATCAGGGAATTAGAAAAACTTGAGTTTTGTTTATTTAAAACAAAAGTACTCTTTCAAAAGCGTTTTTAAAGTAGGGGCTGGGCAGATGGTCCAGTGATTAAAGGCACTTGCTTGTAAAGCCTACTTGATATGGATTATGATATGGGGTGTGGGGGAGGGTTAGAATTAAGATAACCCCCAGTAAAATCTCAATGCACCCCAAGTTCAAGGAATATCTGAGCTCGTGTCTATAAAGTTAAATTAAAATCATAGACAACAAAATAGTAAGGTATAGTGAGAAACTATTATTTAAGGAAACATGGAGAGTTATAGAGTTCTCCAGCCACCAGTGTGGGGAGAACACATGATAGAGAGTTTAACAGAACTTATATTAATTAGCTAAATAAGCATAAGCAGAAAAGATAACAGTGCACTCCCACCATAAAAAGATTGATGAGGGAAAAAGTCTGGAGCCTGCCCCCCCTCCACCCCAGCTAATGGCTGGGAGGGTAGGCCTTACCTTACTGAGGCCTGGATCAGCAGCCATTGCCATGTGGGGGAAGAGAGGGTTGGCTTCCTCTAGGGAAGAGAATTTAAGTTCTTCCCAGGTGAGTCAGAGAGACAGCTGATTGGTTCATATTTGACCAATCAGCTTTAGCATCTAGGTTGTAGCTCTAATTAGATACCTCCCACTCAAGGGGAGGGGCTGCATCTGCAGAGGTCTGACCGTCACATACTGTCCAGGTTCAGTTCCCCAGTACCCATGTAAAGCCAAATGCTCAAAGTGGTGCACGTGTCTGAAGTTTGTTTGTAGCTGTGCTAGGCCGAGGTGCACTTGTGTGTATGTACACACACACTGTTTCTCCCTCTCCTTCAAATAGATAAATATTTAAAACAGAGAGACTTTGAGGGACCTTATGGTGAGAAAATTTCTCTTTTAAAAAACATTAATTTATTTACAAGGAGAGAAATATAGAATGGGTGTGCCAGGGCATCTAGTCTCTGTAAATGAACTCCAAATACATGTTCCACTTTGTGCATCTGGCTTTACATGGGTACTGGGGAATCAAACTTGGGTCTTTAGTCTTTGCAGGTAAGTTCCTTAACCACTCAGCCAACTTTCCAGCCCAAGGGGAAATCTTTTGAACACAGGCTTTAATCTTTATTTTGTATATTCTGAGATTTTTTGTGTGTTTTGGCTGATTTCAAGTTAGTTGAGGTTTTCAAACAATGATTGGGTTAGCCATAGTGATATATGTCTTCTAGATACAGCCAAAGTTCATTCACAAATAATTTGCTGAGAAATGTATCCTGCTCATGGAATGGGGGAGGCAAGGAAGGAAAGGAAATTACAGTCCCTGCCCTCAGCTGTTTTAATAGAAATTTCATTTTGATTCTCACTAAGAATATAGCTAGGGCACCATGACCTTATTCACGCAAACAGGGATTCTGGACTGGAAACAAGGTGGCAGAGTGAGGATAAGGGCTTTTGGTATTCCTCCACCTTCCTCAACTGAATTTCCAGTGCTGCATAAGGGAAGCCAGACTCGTGTATTCTGCAGAGAGAGTGAAAGAAGGCCCCAAACAGCCTTTATAGCTGATTGGAAATGTATTCTTTCCTGGATTCAGGTATGCAAAGGAAAGACCTAATTGGTTTGTAGGTTTAAAGGGGCAGGCTTCAGGGCCAGCCCACCTGGGTAGTGAAGGCCTATCTCTAGACTGTGGGCAGCAGGGGGCGCTGCAAACGTTGTAGATGAGAGTTCCATTACTGCCAGGGCGAGACTTAATAGGTTCTCTCTGGGCTTCCGTTCCCTAATTAAAACTGCCTAAAAGAAGCTAGCTTCCTCCTATTTCTCCTTCAAAAGGAGCTTTAAGGGCTGGAGAGATGGCTCAGCCGTAAGGCAGTTGCCTCCAGAGCCTAAGGCCCCGGGTTCAATTCCCCAGTACCCACGTAAGCCAGATGGGACTGGACCCAGAAAGTAAAGGCAGGGATGTCTTTGAGCCTGCCCTGGTAGTGTCCACCTTGCTAGAGATCAGAGTGATTTGACTTCTTATCTTTTGCCTAAAGGAGTTTCCCTAAACAGATTTTTCCATAAAAAACCTGAGCCCTGCCTTGGGAAGAGCATTCCTAGAAGGTTTAAATCTGATCCTCAGATTTTGGTTGGTAAAGCTCAGCCCCAAAACTTGGCATTGGGGCTGGCCAGGAGTTTTGGTGTGTGGATTGGCATTTTCTGGTTCACCTTGGGCCTCGGACCCTGGCTGAATGAAAACTGCTAGCTTTTTCCTACTCTGTCTCATTAATATGTTAATTTTACGTTATTTTATGGTAAGCAAGCAAGTTTTAGAACTTTCTCAGTTCCTTGGAGCTTTGTTTTTATTTTTTAAATTTATTCCTTATCACAGCCCATGGAAATTGCTCAGGGCTCACTAAATACTAGTTGAAGGTGTCCACAGTACCTATATCCCTGTACAATTCCAACTCTTCTGTTTTCTTGTTTGGGTTCTTTCTGTTTTAGACTAATGACAGCTTACCCAGTACTAGTATGCGTTTCCAAAGTCACCCGCATATATGGAGAAGCTTTTGTCTTCAGAGGGATGTCGTGATGTGAGCAATGTCAGTAGTGTCCCAAAAGCATAGCCATTGTAGTTGTGGCCACATTCAGGAGCTCCGCAGGCACATGTGACTAGTGAACTGTTTCCCTAGGGAGCATGTCTCTCCTAGAAGGTGCGGTGGCCTGGCCGGCACCCTTTTGAGTTTCCATCCAAAGCAGCAGGTGACAGGATTGATTGGCAGATCTCTAGGATAGTTCCGTAAGTGGTGGGTGTACCTTCTGGCTCCAGGGCATCCAAGCTTTTCCACTTCCCTGGAAATTTGTGTGTTTCCTCACATCCTTGATTCACAAATCCTTTTTCTTAAGTCAGCTTAAGTGGACTTTGTTATTAAGGTTTGTATTAAGGTTTCTGACTTACACTGAAATGCTTCCTGACACTCTTGATATTAGAGACAGGGACAGTTGAATAATGTAATTGTCCTGTTTTCTGGCTAAGATTAGCTTTGATCTGGGTACAATTGATTTCCATTGCCTATCTAAATTATCATAAATTGGATGATTATGTTGGGATGAAAAAGTTTATCATTTAAGAGAAATTAGTTTGGAGTGGGAGTGTCTCCAAATGAATAGTTGCACAGTTACTAACTTAGAAGACAGGTCTTCCTACAGGTTTTGATCATATCTAATGTCATACTAATTTCAGAACTTCCGGCCTCTTAAGAGAAAAGCCTTAGTATTTCCCTGAAGACGATGTGCCAAAAGGCCCGGCAGGAAGTTCCGGGCATCCCTAAAGTGCCTTGAGACCAGTGTGGAGAATTTAAAGACTTTGGTAGGAGATCTAGTGTAGGGCTGAAGTCTCTAGATTATCGTAATGTTGAAAGAGTGTTGGGCATGGTGGCACCTGGGGGGCTGGAGCAGGGAGATTTTGAGTTTGAGGTCAGCCTGGGCTACATGGACCATTTCTGACAGAAGGGAGGAGTGTAGCAGTTTGCCTATCTCCCAGGTTAAATCATGTTAGCTACCTTAGTAACCTTTTTCTCAGAGGTCTCTGGGTCATGGGAAATTTTCTTCAAGTTAGCCCTTCTGGGATCAGAATTTCTTGGCAGTGTGTGTGTTCTAAAAGAAACTAGGGGTTGTACATTAGGAGTTTGACATCTTAGTGAATGACCTTTTGCGGGAAAGAGTAGTGGTTTCTAATTCTCGAGATTTAACTGACATTTTAAAAAGCAAGTTATTTTTTCCCCTACAATTGCTTCTTGTTGAAAAAAGAAAGCACTGGACAGAATATCATCATCCTTTTATATTAGAATGCTAGGCTGCAAGAGAGTTTATTTGGGAAGCAGTAATTCCTTTCTGACAGGGCTGTTTTGAAAAGTATGAATAATGTAAATAAAAATTACTTAGTTCAGTGACAGGCTTGCACATACAAGGCTTGAGTAACAGTGGTTCCTGTGTTACTTTATTATCACCACCTCTGCCTCCTCTACCCCCCCCCCCCCAGACTCTGTTCTCATCTCTCAGTTCTGAATGCAGCTCTGCGGCTGCTGCAGCATCTGTGGTCACTGTTGGTCTAGTTTGCTCCTCACTCTGCTGTTCCCTGCCACGGACACAGAATCATCACCTTTGGAACTTGATCTTGATACTCAATGCTGCACCATTTTACTTTGGAAGATGAGGGCTGCTGATGTGTGAAAAATCCTTTTTTTTTTTTTTTTTTTTTGGTTTTTCGAGGTAGGGTCTTGCTCTAGCCCAGGCTGACCTGGAATTCACTATGTAGTCTCAGGGTGCTCTTGAACTAGCAGTGATCTGAGTGCTGGGATTAAAGAATAATTAAACTGTTTGTCAATCTTGCCAATGTTGGCCCTCTCCCAGCAGGAAACCTTGGCAGTGACTGCCTCCTTGTACATCGCTGTGTCACACGTGATGGCAAAGAACAGACTCCTCTGCGGGGAAGGGTGTGTTTAGGGAATATATTTGCTATTGGAAAGTCAGCAAAGGTTAGCCTGGCAAGTTAGGAAAAGAACATGGCTCACACCGAGCCACCGCTAGGGGCAGTTTGCCTTTTCTGCAGTTCTCTCTGGGCACAGCATTACCATCCGAGATCCTTGGTTTGTGAGCCTAGCATTTGCATGTCATTTGTTGTTGGCTTGTTCCATAAGGCCAGGGCACTGAGGAATGGTTGAATTTAGTGAGCTGCTTGGCATCTATGTGGCCTTCACTTGGCAGCTCTTTTGTGAAATGCTCTACAAGTATTTGTGCATTTAAAGGTTTGCAAGAATCTTAGGAAATGTAAGTTAAGAAGGATTTATTGTTGTCACTGGGTAGACTTCCATGTAGGGCTCCCTGTCCTAGTCTCCTCCTCATTCTACTTCTGATACTTCTGACACCTGTCCCAGAGCCTGTGAGAGCAGACTCCATGTGTCAGCTGCTCTTAGCCACTCCAGCTTAGCAGTTAGCACTGTGGGTGTGCTGAGTTGGCACTCGCTTACCTGTTCCCTAGTTTCTCAAATGATATTGATGTCGTCTTCATTTAGGTTCCCTAATACTTGTGTCTATCTAATGGGAGTTTCAGGAGTGGAGGAGGCATGAGTGTGTGCAGTCTACTAGCACCTATCTGTAACTAGAAATCTTCCTATTGATTTGCCCTTTTCACTTAAGGTTGCCAAGGCCGTTGGAATTTCTTGGCATTCACTGTCCTCAGGGACTGCATAATGCTAACGAGTTCTGGGGGGTAGATGAGCCTCTACCCACTTGTTGGGCCTTTCTAATGCAGACTCTTAGTGTTCTAAGTGAGCCACATGAAGGGTGCTTGGAAGCCTACTAATGCGTCTTTTGTGTGTATGCTTTGGGAGCTGCAAGCTGAACTGGCACCTGTTTCTTACTGACAAGTTCTTACTTGTAGGCCCATCACCAGAGACATCGCAATCAGAGGAAAAGCTCCACACCAACCATCGCATTCTGTGTTCTGACTCTTACTGCTTTTCTTTATTTCCCTATAGGATAATGGATTTTCCTGGTCACTTTGAACAGATCTTCCAGCAGCTGAACTACCAGAGACTCCATGGGCAGCTCTGTGACTGTGTCATTGTAGTGGGGAACAGGCATTTTAAAGCCCACCGCTCCGTGCTGGCAGCATGCAGCACACATTTCCGAGCTCTGTTCTCAGTGGCAGAGGGAGATCAGGCCATGAACATGATCCAGCTGGATAGTGAGGTAGTGACAGCGGAGGCCTTTGCTGCACTGATTGACATGATGTACACCTCCACCCTCATGCTAGGAGAGAGTAATGTTATGGATGTCTTACTGGCAGCCTCTCACCTGCATTTGAACTCCGTCGTTAAGGCCTGTAAACACTACTTGACGACAAGGACGCTGCCCATGTCCCCCCCCAGCGAGCGTGCTCAGGAGCAGAGTGCCCGCATGCAGCGCTCCTTTATGCTGCAGCAGCTGGGGCTGAGCATCGTCGGCTCGGCCCTGGGCGCCGGCCAGGGAGGCGAGGAGCAACCGGCCACCATGAGCTCGGCGATGCGCAGCAGCCTGGACCAGCGCACACCCTTCCCCATGAGGCGCCTGCACAAGCGCAAGCAGTCCGCCGAGGAGCGGGCCCGGCAGCGCCTCCGCCCCTCCATGGATGAGTCTGCCATTTCAGATGTCACTCCAGAGAGTGGGCCTTCGGGGGTTCATTCTCGGGAGGAATTCTTTTCACCAGATTCTCTGAAAATTGTGGATAATCCTAAACCCGATGGAATGGCTGACCACCAGGAAGACAGCACCATCATGTTTGACCAATCTTTTGGTGCTCAAGAAGACGCCCAGGTGCCCAGCCAATCCGACAACAGTGCCAGCAACATGGCCCAGTTGTCCATGGCCTCTCGTGCGACTCAGGTTGAGAGCAGCTTTGAGCAGGAAGCTGCAGCTGAGAAAGGTGGTTTTCAGTGTGAAAATCCTGACGTTGGCGTAGGCCTCGGGGAGAAGGAGCACATGAGAGTAGTGGTGAAATCTGAGCCGCTGAGCTCCCCTGAGCCTCAGGATGAAGTGAGTGACGTAACCTCCCAGGCAGAGGGCAGCGAATCTGTGGAAGTGGAAGGGGTTGTGGTCAGTGCTGAGAAGATAGATCTCAGCCCTGAGAGCAGTGACCGGAGTTTTTCAGATCCCCAGTCCAGCACAGACCGGGTAGGAGACATCCACATCCTGGAAGTCACAAATAACCTAGAGCACAAGTCTACTTTTAGTATTTCAAATTTTCTCAACAAGAGCAGAGGAAGTAACTTCAGTGCAAATCAGAACAATGATGATAACCTTCCAAACACCACCAGTGACTGCAGGCTGGAGGGTGAGACCCCTTACTTGTTGAGCCCAGAGGCTGGGCCTGCGGGTGGGCCCTCCTCTGCCTCCGGGTCCCATGTGGAGAACCCATTCAGTGAGCCTACAGACTCTCACTTTGTCAGACCTATGCAGGAGGTGATGGGCCTGCCTTGTGTACAGACTTCTGGCTACCAAGGAGAACAGTTTGGTATGGATTTTTCGAGATCTGGTTTGGGCCTCCACTCTTCCTTTTCCAGAGTGATGATGGGTTCCCCGAGAGGGGGAGCCAATAACTTTCCATATTACCGACGTATAGCTCCAAAAATGCCAGTTGTCACTTCCGTCAGGAGCTCACAGATCCCTGAAAACTCTCCCAGTTCCCAGCTAATGATGAATGGGGCCACATCCTCATTTGAAAGTGGTCATCCCTCTCAGCCTGGCCCTCCACAGTTGACCAGGGCATCTGCTGATGTCCTGTCAAAGTGCAAGAAGGCCTTATCAGAGCACAATGTCCTGGTGGTAGAGGGAGCTCGCAAGTACGCGTGCAAAATCTGCTGCAAAACCTTTCTGACTCTGACGGACTGTAAGAAGCACATCCGTGTCCACACGGGCGAGAAGCCATACGCCTGCCTCAAGTGTGGCAAGAGGTTCAGTCAGTCCAGTCACCTGTACAAACATTCCAAGACCACCTGCCTGCGCTGGCAGAGCAGTAACCTCCCCAGCACTCTGCTCTGACTGTCCCTGGAGACCGTGGTGCAGGCTGGGCTGGGCACTCATGCTGCTGGACTTGAAGCGTGAGCGGCCGGTGAACAGAACGACTGCGGAGGGAACACTTGTGCTGTGAGCTTCTGAGAAGCATGCGCCTTGGAAATGGGGTTCCATCCCTGGAACCAGGTTCCTTAGGGCTCAGTCATAAAGTGGTTTGTCATTGATGTTCAGAGTGGCACATTAAAAAAATAAAAATGTAAGGGCAAAGAATTTTTAGCAATTTTTGTAAAGATCTGTGAAGCATTTAATTACATTTCCTATACCCTCTGTGGGAGTGTTATATCCCCAAACAGTGGTGCAGAATGCTGTTAGGTTTCAACTAGTGGTGACTTGGTGCCAGTCTGAAAGGAAGGCCCTTGAGGACACACCGTCTTCCACAAATGCTTTTAAGTGTATCCCGAGCTAGTCTAGGCCTCAGACACTGCCCTCTGATGGTGCTGACACTGATCCAGGCGGGCATTCTCCTGGACTAACAGGTGTACATACTCTTGGGATAGATGTTTTAGGGTTCTTTGTTTTTCCCCAGTTTTAAAACGAAGTTGTAAATGGAGCATGTACTCGTAGGGAAGTGACGCGTGGGTACGGTCTCTCTGTGTGCTGTTTTCGCAATGTTTTAACCGGTGTTACCGATGTTACAGTTCTGTTGGGGAGTCAGGAAGAGCCAGTGTTTGTCTTTGTTCTAATGCTGTGAAGTCATGTTTTGTGGGGGTTTCATGGTACATCTGCCCTTCATCCAGGCATTGAAGGCCAATCCTGTGTGACACATGCCACCCAAGGACAAGCTGTTCTCTGCTTTGTTTCTTTACACTCCTGTGCCCATGCAGCCTCTCTCCCAGGCTCAGCACTGCTTTCAGTTAAACTAACCAAAAGCAATGCCTTTCCCATGGCTGTTTTTAGTTTTAGTTTTTCGAGGTAGGGTCTTAATCTAGCCTAGGCTGACCTGGAATTCAATAAGTAGTCTCAAAGTGGCCTAGCCGGACATGGTGGCACAAGCCTTTAATCCCAGCACTTGGGAAGCAGAGGTAGGAGGACTGCCATGAGTTTGAGGCCAGCCTCGAACCAAAAAAAAAAGCTGGCCTTAAGTGCTGGGATTAAAGGTTTTATGACAGTTACACACTATTTAAAGTGTGCACTTGGATTGTCATTTTTTTTGCTCTCCTCACCTGGTGCTGAGTGTTTAAATCCCAATGTAGCAGTGGTCATGCCTCACTATTTTCCAGATTAGGCAGCCTGCAGCGTAGAATCTAAATTCACCTAGTAGGCCAACCTCTTGGAGAGGCATCCAATTCTCTGCCCAGGGCCTCTCTGGGTCCCCGCTGCGTTGCTGCCCTGACACTGTGATGTCGGCTCCGTCCTGGCTCATGTACACCCAGGGGAACAGCACAGGTTTGTGCGGATCTGTAGAACTCCAGTGTAGTTCATGCATGAACAGAAGTTTATTTTTATACAGCGTTCTCAGAGACACCAAACCATTGTGCATAATTCAGAAACGATTCAGTTTTTCTAGTATTTATGTATCTCCTACAGTAAAAACGAGTGTCTTTTAAGCTAGCGTGACCACACATCTGTGGATAAACCTGTAATGTTCTGAGAAGGTTCGGCTTCCCCTGTGAATTACTTCCCAGGAAGGAAAGCCAAAGTAGAAAAGCGCTGGAGGCTATGGGGTCACTTGTGAGTTCAACTGTGGCTCGCTGTCAGCAGTCTACTGTCGTATGAGGAGCTCTATCTGCACCCACCCTCGCGATGCAGAGACCAGGATCCTGTGAGAGAGGCAAGGAGAACACGAGACCCTGCTTTGGTCTGGGGTGAGGAGGAGCCTGGAGACAGGCAAACTATGGCAGCCCTCCATCCCTTCTGTTTTGAGGAACCTGCCCCCTCACCCCAGCTCTGTTTGGGGCCTTGCTCTGACAGCCTGGTACCTACTCCACTGTTAGATGGACCTGGAATCTCATCTACCTCGTAGTCACCCAGTTGATACGCGTGAGAAGCAAGTTTGTGGGCCAGTGTCCTCGGACATGCTGAAGCACTTAAAAGAATTCCGAGGGTCCCGGGGTTCTGTGACCTGGAGTTTCTTCCTGGATTCTAACTGGTATTTGGGCCCTGGCTTTTGGTTTCCCGCCTTAATGAGAACCTGGCATCCTGTCCAGTCAACTCTGGTAATCACATCAAGTTCTAGAGGCACCCATGCCAGTGGTGCCAAGCTGGTCAAAAACAGATTTTGAAATAAAAAAATTATCATATTTATGTCTCTAAATGTGTGTTATTCTCTGCTAGCTCGCCCTGCTTTGACTAGGGCTTTTTAAACCAAGCCTCCAACAGCCATACCCCCCCCAACACGCCAGATCTTGTCTAAACCAAGCCTCCCAGTCATGCCATCCATCAGTAGCAGTGGTTGGCTGTTCCCAAAGATGATGCCCTCTGCTTTCCCTTCCTGTCTGCGCTGGGGACAAGGGGGAAGTTTTGTTCTCTGTCTGCCCATTTACTCAAAAAGGGCCTGTTCAAGCTGGGTGCTATGGCTCACACCTAATCTTGAAACCTTGTCTCAACACAGAAAGAGGGGATGGGCCTGTTAGCTTGTGCAGTGCATGTCCTGAGTAGGAAGCGGACTCCGCACCAATCAGGTAAGCTGGTGAGTTGGGCAAAGGTACCAGGGCATAGGTGTGGAAAGCTAGTCTAGAAACAGTACTGACCTCACCTCGTCTTTAGGACTTTGTTGTCTGTGCGTTCATTTTCACTGTGGTCTGGGCATTGGGTTGAGGTGTCATGGTTTAGTGATAAGGGATAAGGGAAGGAACTCAGACAGGAGCTAACAGTTAAAATTGTAGGAGTGAGGCAGATCACTGGGTACCCTGAGTTAGCAAGCACAAGAGATGCTCTTTTTGTTAGCACCCCCAATTACGGCTCAAGCAGTCTCAGAAAATGATTTAATTGTAGAATGACAGGCTTTTGGCTTAGATGTACCCAGCCCCCCAAGTGGCCCTCACTGATTAGTAGTAGCGTCCACGTCCTGAGTCCAAGTCTAGCCTGGGTCATCTGGCAGGATGCCAGGACGCTGTGGTGGAGGGAGGGATCCCAGCTACATCTTGAGTTCACTGGGCATCGGCTCCCCTCTCAGGCCAGCCAGCAGGTTGTTAGCTGCCATCAAGGACATGGTGTTACGAGTTCTGATGGTGGCACTGCCAATGTGGGGCAGGATCACTGGAAAAGAAGGGGAGAAGGATGGTCCAGTATCTTAAGATAGATAGGCTTTTCAGTCTTGTGTTTGCAAGTGAACAGCAGAAAGAGAACCTGCCCACTTGCTGCCCTCCTGTTACCTCCACACCGCTCTTCCCTAGGGTGGGGTTAGGAACAGGTGCTGAGACTTAAGAGATTTGTATCTTAAACATGGCAGGCCATAGAGGGGCCATCTTACAAGTTTAGTGGCCACCACCCACTATCTACAGTAGCAACTCCAAGATGAAATGCTGAGTGCAAAGCATGTGAGGTCACCTATCCCTGAAGAGCCGCCTTTGAAGCAGTATGGGGACATGAATGGCCCCAGATACGGGGACAGGGCCCGATTTCCTGGCTGAGGGTAAAAGTCCTCCGTGTTCCTTACAGGCTGATGTTGGGGTGGAGGTAAGAGCTGCAGAATATACGTTTGGGCTTCTACTCTATAACGTAGAGAGGTGGCCCACTGCCTCCATGGTGACTGGAGGCAGAAACCAGAGAGGACTTAACACGATCAACCAGGGATAAAGCTGTTCACTGGGCAGCGAAGGAGGCAGAAAAGCAAGTCCTAAGGCTGTGGGTCTCAGTGGACCAAGGGCCAGCAACACCAGGCCACTGGGGAGCTTAGGCGGTAGGTACACAGTCTCAGGCCCCTGCCCAGACCTGCTGAAGCAGAAGCCCTGGGGGCATGAGTCGCTCCCTTCAGGTGACAGCAAAGAGAAAAGTAGAGCACCCACTAGGTGACGTGGGTAGCAGTAGCCACCACTCCTCGGGCTAGGGAACAGAGGAAGTGGAGTGTTAAAACGTGACTGAAGGAGGGGCCACCATGGAGCTAAACTTGGATCTCGGGATCACTGACCAGACAGTGAGCCAAGTTGGAAAACCCACAAATTGGATCTCTGGCCATGACGGGAAGGAGCTGCTGCTGCTGCTCTGTGGCTGTCAGCCACTGGAGACGAAGGTGCGGTGCCCCACATTGGCAGAGCAGCTGGCAGAAAAGTGGGGTGAGCAAAAGCTCTGCCCTCCCCACAAGCAGAACAAAGAGGGTTTGATGCGAGCAGAGAACAGTTTGTACCAGTCACAAGCTGAAAATGCTGGTGTTGCCATGACTTCTTTTTTTCATACACTTTCATTTGGGGTAAAGGGTTTCCCAGGGAGTAGCTACAGGGGTATGCCTAGTCTCCTCCTATTAACCCGTTCATCCATAGAACATTACTCCTTTGGGGACAGAGACCCAATTGAGCATGCTCAGAACGGTCGGTCCCTTGTCATTTACCAGTGTCCCTAATGGCCTAAGTGCTCAGTCCTGGGGCTACCCTTGGTATTACTGCAAGCTAGGCCCAGCCCCAGGAGCGGCTTCTATACGCTGCACAGGCTGGTGGTGAGCTTGCACTAGAATAGAGCTCTTACCACAGTTCTTCAGGCTCAGCAGAGGGTGGTCTGTGGGCAGTGGTTCTGGGGTCGTCACATCCAGTCCAGCAGCTGCGATCTTACCACTGACCAGCGCCTGGTATAGGTCTTCCTGGTTCACAACATCTCCCCTGGAAACGACAGTGGTGACATGTGCCTAGACACTCCCTCCAGCAACCAGCCCCAACAACCCACAGAATGAATGTTTCCCTTAACACCTGCCAGTGACTTAAAAAAGTAAGTGGTCTTAGAGTCACTACAAGAAATCTGTAGAGGAATGCAAGTATTTAAAATTTTTTTCATTTTTTTTCTTGAGACAGAAAAAGGCAGACAGAGAGTGAGTGAAAGTACACACATGCCAGGGCCTCCTGCCACTGCAAATGAACTCTACATATGCCACTTTGTGCACCTGGCTTTACATGGGTACTGGGGTATCGAACCCACACAAGCACCTTTAACCACTGAGTCATCTCTCCAGCCCCAGGAATATAAGTATTTTTACAAATATTTGCAAGCAGAGAAGAGAGACAAAGAGATCAGTACACCAGGGCCTTCAGCCACTGCAAACAAACTCCAGATGCGTGCACCACTTTTTGCATCTGGCTTTATGTAAGTACTGGGGAATAGAACCCAGGTCGCTGGGCTTTGCAGGCAAGTGCCTTAAACACTGAGCTATCTCTCCAGCCCCAGGAATGTATTAACCCCAGCTCTGTCACTTGCTAGCTGTATGACTGAGCAAAATCTCAATTATTCTGGGCCTCAGGTACCCTGTCTCTGTAAGGCAGGGGGATACCATATAACTCCCAGGAATGCTGGGAGGATTAAAGTGTACTTAAGCAGGCATTAGTGCATGAAAAGGGCCCAGTCAGCTGCAGCTGCAGCTGCAGCTGTGTTGGGCCCCCGGAAGGTGTTTCTGACCAGTGGCTGAGCAACAGTGTATCCTTAGGTACCTGCCTACATGATGCA